>JBBPUA010000001.1:123581-157278 GCA_038094355.1 Afroboletus lepidellus | reverse complement strand
ATAATGATTGTCAACCCTGCAGGTCCGATATTCTTTTGCGCGCCGGCATAAATGACGGCGTGTTTTTCAATGTATGGGATAGAGCGTGACATGAAGGAGGAAGAATAATCTGCAACGAGGGGGGCTCCTTCAGGGAGGCTGTCGAACGGAAATGAGGTACGGCCTTCCGGATCATCATCGAATTCGACGCCGTCGACCGTCTCGTTGGCGCAGTAGTAGATGAGAGCTGGATCTTGTGAGAATTTATCTTTGTAACAGACGTGATCAGGGATGTGGTTATAGATCTTCTTCCCGTCCTCGGAAATAATCCGTGTGTTAACGACAACGTTGATGTCACCTAGCCCCAACCTCTTCGCTTCTTTCATGGCCTTTTCACTCCAGGATCCGGTGACGAGGTAGTCCATGGCGGGCTTTTCAGCCGTGCCGCCGCGACTGCGATACCTGGCGAGCATGTTTAATACCACTGCAGAGAACTGGCCGGTTCCGCCTCCCTGGGCAAAGAGAACCCTGTAGTTCTTGGGGAGCTGGAGAAGGATACGGATGTTCTCTTCAACCTCCCGCAGGAAATTGTCGAAATCTGCCGAGCGGTGCGATAGTTCCGCGATACCAATACCAGTATTCTGGAAGTTGAGCAAGCCTTTGCAAGCTTCGGCCAGGACTTCCTCCGGCAGAGCCGAAGGTCCCGCACCAAAGTTGATCACCCGATCGGACATGGAGGAAAAGGATGAGTTGGGGAGTTGCGACTTGAACAGTGAGCGGCGTTCGGCGATATCGGGAATGAGTGCTTTGCCGGCTAAATCAAGAAGATCTGGGACTGTCAGATCTTCAGACCTGTGCGCCCCACAGGTACATGGTCGATGGCTGCGTACCTAGGCTAGCCGAGTGGTCCGACACGGTACGTGACTTCAGCGTGCGATAATTAACCTCAGACGCTTTGGACTTGCTGCTCATCACATTATGAATTTGGTATAAGACCGCGTCCGTATGATGATTTGCTATCCGAATCATCGCTGTCCGACGTCCAAGGGCGGATTCAAATTACAAGATCCCGTCTATGAAGCCTGCAAAATATGTGTTACGTATCATACGGTCCGAGAACCAGAAATGTAATCCGATTGTAAGTTACGGACATGAATCCGCGTCCCGAAGAATCAGGAAGCGGGGTCATTGCCCAAATGAACCTCGCCTTCTCTCCAAACGTCCTTCAGGGAGCTGGGATCGGGCCTGGGTGCACGTCCCTCAACGAGCTCCACTTGGTCATCTTCACTGTCGCGAAACTGCTGAGCACCCGGCGCTGTTGTGGGAAGAATAGGTTCATCACGTGGTACACGAGGGGAATGAGGGCGATGTGACATAGGGGAGGCAAGCGAAGGGAAATATTGTCGATATGCAAAGTATGCGACCACAAGCCCTAAGATGGAACCGGCGACAACGTCGTGCCAGTGATCTAATCCCAATATAAATGATGAGGCATCAGCGGTCTAAAGGAAACTTACGTCTGTAATCCATCGTACGTGAGATAGCCACAAGAGTTGCACCAGCCAATGGCGTCACGGATATCCACGCCTTGTGCTGACGGGTTATTTCAGTGGCTGGGTCTTCACGAAAGCCCGGACTCTTACCGTGTGGCCCCTAGTATCAAATAGATGCATCTTGCCAGCGAGATAAAAGGAAAGGAAACCCAATCCCGCAAACGATACTAGACTATACTCAGCCCCCATTCGTGTATGCATGTTGGGAGAACCTACGGCTCGAGTGACCACTGGGGAAGCTACGCCACCCATCAAGCATTATTGAATAGTCTGTCTGTGTACAGATGGCGTCAGTTGATAATCCATAAGTGGGATCTTGAGACCCAGGTATCGGGATGCAACGGGAAAGAAGGTCTGCAGATCATTTGCAATCTCAGCAATGAACGAGTGGAATGTGATACTGGCCAAGCCACACCTGGACGAGGACGGCCGACCGTAATCTTGGAGAATTGTGTAATAGCACCTGTGATAGAGAGACCGAGAATCACTGTCATAGTTTGCCAGTTAATAGACGTCTGTTCCAATGCAAGGAAACTGACGAACGGCCGAGGACACTGTTGTGATAGTCCCAGAAGGATTGGACAGTGACCAAGTTAACAGCAAGCTGAATGACCAAGGGAGCCACGAGGGCAATAAAGTACAAAGCGACATCCGGCACACGTTCCTTGACAGCATAGCTGTAGATCGAATGTCAAGGTCGAGAAGGACGAGGTTATGAACTAAGCTTACGGAAAGCTTATCCTACGTAGGGGTGATAGTTGACAAGATCACTGTTACTTTGAGGCCAACGACGCACGTTTCATCATTTACGGAGAATCCTCTTCTGAATCCGTGGACAGAATTTAAAGCAAAGAACACGGCTCTGCAAACTCGAGAGTGAGAGGGATGGCTTTGCGGGCGAGAGACGTACGCCAAAGTTATCGTCAAGATCCTAACAAGAAACATTAATGTTCTCATGGCATGGCTCATCTCGACTTACGCACCAATCCGGAGCATAAGATACGAGGAGTTTGAGGCGCCTCCTGTTGTCGGTTCTCTTCGGGCTGGGCGTGCTGAAGGGCGACATCATGAACTTGACTGAGCAGGGTGGAGGAAACGTTTTAAAGGGTCTGAGCTCGTATGCGATGCACGTGGGGCCAATCGGACCACGAGGATTACTCCGGGTCTTCACGCAACGGCGCAGCTGAGAATGACATGATAATTTTAAAATTCCTATTACTGGTGAGTCGGTGTAACTATGCCAAGGCTGTTGTCCGCAGTTTGTAGGCAAATCTTCACGCCACACTGCCTTGGACGGTCGCTGTAGTGGCATGGCTTCCACAACATATGACCTACCGGAAAGTTTCGAATGGCGCCCTGGTACAGTATAGCATATCTCGCTGTTTCAAGACTGACAGTTCCCGAGCAGAATATCAGTTGGTCCTGGAACACATCGCATCTACTGATACTCTTGATGCGAAGTGAGCTCTCCACGACCTGCTGACGGTCCAACCTGACCACCGAGTAGTACGGAATGGCAACTTCTCCGAGAGATGATCAAGTACAAATTAGGCCAGGTGCGTTACAATGGATCTCTACTTCTCGGATACTTAGTCTGAGGATGTAGAATATTGCATTATTCCTTGCCGATGCTTCCCAGGCCATGGAGCCCCCGAAGCCTGCCATGGGGACGGTAGACAGCTCAGGAAACTTGAGGCTGCCTCCATTTCCTCCTCGCAAACCCAGCGAGGTGCACCACACATACAAAGCTCGCATGAACGAAGATGAGGCCAACGAAATGAAAGCATCTATCTTTCAGCAACTCCACGATTTCGAAGAGTGCGTTTGACAACATTACTCTCCTCGTTCGCTGACGACGGTCTTCCAGTAACCCGCCATTCACCATCCAACGCGTCTGCGAGCTGTGCATATATCCAAAGCAGCACTACAAGTTCATTGGCAAATACCTTCGGGCAGTAGAGAAATCGCTCCTTGTCACATCGACTTGGAATGCATTCCCTATAGAACTACAAAATGGTACCTCAGCGGGTGCATTTGTACCTGGTCTATCACAGTCCGCGCCTACAACCCCAATGTTTTCGCCTATTCCATTCTTACACGATGATGCGAGACGTTCCAAATCGCAAAGCCCTCCACCGTCGCCGCTCACACTTGCCGCAATGGAAATGGGTGGGAGTATGGAACCACTCGACGAATCGATATCACATCGAGCGATAGGACTGGTAGACGAACTTGACGATCCAAGCCCCGGGCATATGAGTGATCATCCAACCGCAATTTCCTCCGTAACAACCATCGGGTCACGTCCATTCTTGGAGACGCTGGAGACAAGGTTTGTGAGGGGAAGTGGGGATCAGTCCGACGAAGAGCACAGGATGATGATAGATGAGGCAGATGATAAAGAGAACAAAGTATGAGGTATTATTTTTTAACACGTCGCCTGCATACAGGAACGGTGTTACTTATTCTGTCAGGACACGGCAGTATTTCTGGAAAGGAAGGACGCACAGAACGTTAATGCTATGCGAAGTCGCGCTTGATCTTCTCAAGTAGAACATCCATACGTAGCTTCATGTTTGGTTGACCCGTTTCACGTCGTACTCCCTTTCCTCTGGGGTTGTTGCGACGTTGTGTGGGTGCTGCTTTTCGACGTGACGAATCCGATTTTTGAGTGACGGCGGGCTGAGGGGCATAAGCAGTTTTCCTCAGATCGCGCAAGGACGGTTTATCATGGGGCATGGGAGACATGTCGGGAGCGGGTTCCGACTCAGACTCTGAATCGGCGCTGGTTTCGTTGTCGGCATGGCTGGAAGCGTCCTCGACCGGCGGAAAGGTCTGGTTTGTTAGACCTTCCCGTTTCTTTTGTGCCTTCCATTTGCTCCGTATCTTGTGATCTTCGACCCAGGATTTCTTGAGTCGTTTTGCTGGGACAAGGTCAACTTGGCCGTCGTCTCGCACAAGGGCATGCTAACCGCGGCTCTTTGGTAGGTATTGGAAGGTCGGCAGTTTCTTCTTCTTCCTCTCCGTAGTGGTCATCGTGATACGGCTTACTAATCGCGATCATCGTTATTAAAATTCGGACCCCCCAGTTGGAATCACCCTCCAACTTTCACCCTCTCAGACTTTCACCTCGTCGTGCCTCCGAAAACTACTACATCCACTCCAGATCTATCCAGTCTCCATCGTCGCATGAACGTGCAGAATCTGAGCTCTTTCGGTGTGTTTCATCACCATTTCTCATCCTGAGCCTGCTGTATGATGACGGCGCCTCCTAGATCCTTTCGCTGATGAGGGCGATCCTCTCGGGGGCAACCAGGACGTGGGTTCTACGCAGAATTATCTTCACATCCGCATCCAGCAGAGGAACGGAAGAAAGACTTTGACCACACTGCAGGGTCTCCCCAAGGGTGAGCTGCCTGTCGGATTTATGGCGATGCCACTTCTCAACCACTCGCAGAGTATGATCCCAAGAAACTCCTCAAAGCGTTCAAAAAGGTTTCTTCGCCGCCTCAGTTTTTTTTAATGTTGATTACCCATGCATTGTAGGAGTTCGCCTGCAACGGCAACCTCGTTGACGATGAGGAGATGGGTCAAGTCATCCAACTTCAAGGCGACCAGAGGGTCAAGATCGCAAACTTCCTCACCGAGGAGGGCATCCCAAAGAACACTATCAAGCTACACGGGTTCTAGGGCTGGCTCCCCATCATTTCCTTTGCAGTTCTTGTTTTCCATTTTTCACGTAGTTGTATCTTGTCAGAGTTATCAGTGTGTCTTCCGTCCATACAGTCAATGTATTAGCATCTGTACGCCGGCTGTTGATGCTAGTGTTCCTGATAGATGTCTTGTCTCAAATCATCCAATGATTCCAACTTGAAAATGACAATGCATCGCTACACAAGTTATCTAGCCTAGTGGGTGGTGCACTGCTATTATGTGCCCCAGAGAAAGACTACAGAGGGCATGACTTATCTTCGTACTCTCTAGCAACTTGCAGCAAAAAGTTACTTGATTTTGTCCAATGGCCTGTACGGATGGCATGAGTTGTGACATAAAACGTGTCAAGCGTAAGTACCTGTTGAATCCACCGCGACTGTCAAAAAAAAACATAAAGCCAATCAGAGACAAGAAGCTCATAGCGGTGGCTGGACCGCACCGATTCATGTATTGGCGCCAGGTTCGCATTTTCTTGATGTTGACCGAACCTTCTTGATTTCCCTCGACGTGTTTGCCCTGTCATAACAGTTGTGTGCGGATCACAGGGAGCGAAAAGAAATGATCTCACTTTCGTGGAACCGAAGCCGGTGAGACCCATCGTGTCCATCATAGCCTCGTCTTCAGCAGTGGTAGCATCCATCTCCTCTCCATCCTCTACTAGAGTGTCAGGCCCGTCATGATCCAGATTCGGTTTGGAGGAAGCTAGCGCAGGCAGATGATCTGGGGCCCTGAATTCAATTTCCTTCACAGGGGGGCAATCAATGGCTCACGTTTCGGAGACGCTGCCCGAGCCTCTTGTAGACGATTAGGCTCGTGCCGGGAAGGTTCCTTGGAACGGATTTCCTTATCCTTACTCCGTTCTGGAGTGCGCCTTTCATCCGCTCTCTCGGATTTTCTTTCAGTCTTTCTATCCTCTTTTCTATCGTGTCTGCGGTCATCACGATCCCGGTCGTAATCCCGCTTGTCGTCTCTCCGCGAACTCTTGTAGTCTCGACCCCTGTCATAGTCACGCCTGTCTGCTCGACTGTTAGATTGATCTTGGTCAAGAGAGCCAGCGCACCTCTCCGAGGGCTACGTGAACGACTGCCCCGTCTGCGTCCAGTGTCACGATGTCCACTTGTCCTTGAACTTCTAGAATAACGGTCCTTGTCCCTTTCCCTGTCTTTGTCCCTGGCGTGGTCCCTGTCCTCGCGTTCCCAGCTCCGTTCTCGTCTTCGGTGGTCTCTCGAGGACATCGTGGTCGGAGGCAATGAAGAGTCACATGACTAATAGTAGAACGACTCTAACGTTGTAGTAAGCCGTCGAAAATGAAAATGTTCACGGCGAATGCAGCATGTCGAACAGCTAAACCAGCCAAGGACGCGCTCAGCAGTAAGTTATTTGGCTCGTCTGTCGCGCAGAGCAACAACATATGCATGACAGCCGAGACCAGGCGACACATCCGGATAGAGAACCTGTCCCGCACGGCCCTCCCTGCTGATATCGAGAGAACTCTGAGGCGCGAACGACTCGTCGGCGTCGAAGATGGTAAGAGTACCAGTCCTGCCATGCAGGTTCTTACGCCAGTCTACCAGTTCAACTACAGCTCTTCCGCTTCCTACCGACGCGGCGGGCATACATTACGCTCACCCATCCCGACTTTTTGCAGATGAACATGGCCAAGCTCAAGAACACGACCATAGGGGGGCACACTGTTGCGGCTACCCCATGCCTCGCGCCTCCAACGGTTGAGAGTATGAGAGGCGTCAAAGGACGCAGGGTAGCTTTTGAACGAGGGTCCTTGCCCGCGCTTAGTTCCTCTGGCGCCATGAGCAATGGCAGGCAGGTTTGTGCATGGGGCTTTCCCCCGAAGGCCTCGGCAGAATGCGTGAAGGAATTTCTCGAACACAGCGAAATTGATACAATAGGTGACAAACCCGAGATCTATAAAGTGAATCTGTACGTCGTGCTCCATCTGATCTTCAGGATGATCCTTAGCGTTTAAAAGCCAAGCAGACGAGTTCTCTCTCTACTCAAGATACTTGATTCGGACCCCCTCTATATCCGATTCGTATGGTATAGTTCGGCGAATTCATCAGACACTATTTCGCCAGGACATGTTTGGTACAAAATTCCAGGTGCGAGCTTGCGTAGTTCGGTGACCACCCACCCTTGAGCTCAATACTATGTGTAATCCACACGGCCTCTAATAAATTCATACTGGATGGCACATCCCATATACTAGAGCATAGAATACCTTTTCACATTCTCTCACCGTCAGGATCCTCGAGTCGTGCACGGTGAGTCTGAGATGAACGGTCAGCGCAATCAAGGATGGAGGCAATCAACGGACCAATCTCGCGTTGTCACCCTCATCATCTGAAGAACGAGTACGCTTAAGAGTTGGTCTTGCCTCTGTCTCTTTCCACTCCCCGCCACCGCTAGCAACGGCGCCAGGACCATCTTGCACGTCGACATAGCGTTCTTCAACTTCCCTTCTTCTGTCCAGCTGTGCCTGTGCGCCCCAACCGCCACGGCCTGGGTCGTAATCTTGCCGGTGCTCGTCTCGAACCTGGCCACCGCTCTTTCCGCGGCCGAACTGACGCCCCTCTTTGTATCCGAGATCGAGGTCGCAACGAATAATGCGTTCGTCAAGTTTTGTGCCGCTAACATACTTCATACTCGCTAGCGCTTCAGCGTGCGTGTAATACTCCACAAAGCAAAAGCCGCATGGAGTTCTTCATAAATAGCGAGGCATGAGCGGCTATGAAGGGAGTCGGTGGAGTAAAGCCGTACCGCGTATTTCGATCGAGACCCATGATGATGCGCTTGATACCGCCACCATCTTCCGGACTGGCACACTTACTGAATAGCTCATATATCTGTTCCTCTGTTGTGTAAAAACTCAAATTACCGATCTGAAAGACACGTTGGCATATTGAAGGCAAATTCGAATATTGCGCGCACGTATAAGGTGGTCGACTTGGAGAGGAGTTCCTGTTGCTTGGACCTCTCCAGTCTGCTCTGCGAGTCCTTGTAGTTCGAGGGCTGGTCCAGCTGGGAGACGACATGTGCCATGGCCGTTCTCGCTGTCAAGCTGGGGTCATCAGGTCGAGGCCAGTCCGAATGCCAATCCAGAAATAGAAAAATATTCCCATGGCACAGAAGAACGCGTCATACGCGCGTATGGGCTCTCAGCGGGATCACCACCATGGACGACGTCGGAAAGGAAATCCAAAAAGAAGTGAGTTCATCCGAGGGTCTTTTTGATTGCAGTGGCTCAACCTTGATCCAGGAACCGACTTTCGAGTCCGTCGTGACCGAAAAGTCCGCCCTATACAAAGAGCTTCAGGAAGAGGACCTCTACACCAAGTACAAGAAGCTTGCTCGGCACCTCGAGCTCCTTGACATCCAGGAAAGCTACATCAAGGATGAACAGGCTAACCTCAAGCGTGAACTAATTCGCGCGCAGGAGGAAGTCAAACGCATCAAGTCCGTACCTCTCGTCATCGGCCAATTCCTGGAGGCCATCGACCAGCAGACGGGGATTGTGGGATCAACGACCGGCTCAAATTATGTCGTACGGATCCTGTCAACGTTGGACAGGGAGCTGTTGAAACCGTCGTCCTCTGTCGCTCTTCACCGTCACTCCAACGCCCTCGTCGATATCCTACCTCCAGAAGCGGACTCATCTATTTCTATGCTAGCCAAGGAAGAGAAACCGGATGTCACGTATGCAGATGTTGGTGGAATGGACTCGCAGAAGCAGGAAATTAGAGAGGCGGTCGAACTGCCTCTTACGCACTTCGACCTGTACAAGAAGATTGGTATTGACCCTCCTCGTGGCGTGTTGTTGTACGGTCCACCAGGTGAGTGATGTGCACATGCTTGCTACTGTTTCGTTTCATCCTTGTGAAGGTACTGGGAAGACCATGCTTGTAAAGGCTGTCGCCCATCATACTACGGCTTCGTTCATTCGCGTAGTCGGCAGTGAATTCGTACAGAAGTACCTTGGCGAGGGCCCCCGTATGGTCCGCGACGTCTTCCGGCTTGCCCGTGAGAATGCGCCAGCTATCATCTTCATTGACGAGATCGATGCCATTGCGACCAAACGGTTTGATGCGCAAACCGGTGCAGACCGAGAGGTTCAGCGTATCCTGCTCGAGCTACTGAACCAGATGGACGGTTTCGACCAAGGCAGTAACGTCAAGGTATGTCTTACCTTACAATTCGGGATTCGTCGCGCTGATTTGTCGCGTACCTAAGGTTATCATGGCCACGAATCGTGCGGACACTCTTGATCCCGCCCTACTCCGCCCAGGCCGTCTCGACCGAAAGATCGAGTTCCCGCTCCCATCACGGCGCGAGAAACGGCTGATTTTCCAAACCGTCACCAGTAAAATGAACCTCGGACCCGACGTCGACCTCGAAGACTGTCAGTCCTTACTGAACTCGACCCCTGTATTCGCTGATAGATGGTATTTCAGACGTGTCAAGACCCGATCGATTATCATCCGCGGAGATTGCCTCGATTGTGCAAGCTGCTGGCTTACAAGGTATACTTGTCCTGCTCGCCTTCAACGTCTGGTGATACATATTGTTCAGCTGTGCGCAAGAACCGTTATGTTATTCTCCCGGTTGACTTTGAAGAGGCGTGGAAAGTGTGTTATTTGTCCTTTGTTTGGACGTCAGACACGACGGCTAAATTTTTTACTTTACTCTTTTCCTTTACCAGCAAACCGTCAAACGAGCAGACGACACGCACGAATTTTGTGCGTACCATCAGACTTTCTTCATCTACTGTTTCCTCATACGCGTGTTCCATCATTGCAGATCGGTGACCCGCTGTTATGTAAGCCTCCTACATTCGTGTTGGGATGAATACTGACACACTCACCAGGTTGGCGCTGTATTTTACCCTTTGCAATTTATTATCGCCTTCGGTTTCCCGTGTGATCGTAAGAAAATGCTCATTCACTTTAGTGTCTCACCGCACCTTTTGTACGGCGTGGCGCTCATTCTTCTGAGCAAGATTAAGAGTGGTCGTTGGACCACTCCTGTTCTTATTTTTGCCCCGCTTGCTTGCCGCTGTCGGACAGCCAACGGGCTCCAAAGCAGTGAGGTTCACATGCAGGAGACAGACCTCTGATACTTTTGTTTAGCTCGCTCATAGGTTCTGTTATGCAGTAAGTAGGTAAGCCTCACGCTGAGTCTCCTTTGTATTCCTCCCAGCTTAACTCTAAATAGATTACGACAACTAAATACATTCTGTTTGGTTTTCTACCGTGTCCGCTTATAGTTAATCGCTCTCCAACACTCTGGGCGGCGTTGTATAACCTACATGGCCGTCCTCATTTTATGGGAGCAAGAGAAGTTCGGTGATGCTTGTATCGTCATTGCTACCCACGACATATGTCGGACCTTGCAATACGTTTCACGTAGGTTCGAAAGCAAGATGGGGTACATGTTATCCTCTCTCTGTATTTACTTTTGTATCCGAAAGATCACACAAAGATCAAAGCTTAGCAGCTATTTTTTGGTTGGTTGGCCGAGTTCGCTGGCATGCTCTGTCGCGATCTGGATTGCCCGAGCAATCGTAGACCGAACTTTCCCATCCTCCATGGCTAGAAGCCCTGCGATAGTGCACCCTCCCGGAGCTACAATAAATATTAGTCTTCATAGTGAAACCGAGAAATACGAAAACTTGCTTGTCACGGAGTCCTTGATCTGAGCGGGATGCGCACCGGCTTGAAGAATCATGCGAGCCGCCCCTTGTAAAGCTACGGAGCGTGTAAGAGTTTCCTTTGTCGGGTACTGTGAGGTAACCCACTTTGAGCAGCCAATTCCAGCGCTTCGGGTCGGGGCAAGCCCATCATGACACCACCGTCTGTCATGGCTTCGAGGAAGATGCATGCAAAAGCAGGACCCGACCCAGAGAGAGCCGTGCAGGCGTCGAAATGTTTTTCCTCGAGGAACCGACATCGGCCGATGGACGAGAATATTTTGAGAATGACGGAACGATCGTGTTCCGTTTCTCCGTCGTTCGGGAGTGTTTGTAGTGGACTGATGACCGTCATGCCCTCTCGAATCTATGGGGTTTCGTTAGGTCGAAGAGATGGTTGGCAGGAGCGCGCGTACCCTACAGGGCGTATTGGGCATGGCCCTGACGACTTTTGTGGTTGGAGGAACCCATGCGGTCAGTTGGGAGATGGTGACACCCGCAAGGATGCTGATGAGCAGCTTTCCATCGAGAGCTTCCCTCATTCCATTTTGACTAAGAATAGACTGTGCTTGATGTGGTTTGCAGCTATCCAGTGGCTCAGGCTAGATCGCAGGGGAAAGGCGTGGTCGACGCACCATAAGATAATGACGTCCGACCTCTGAACAGCTGTGAGGTTTTCGTCGACCAGCACTTGGACGGAGGAACCGAGTCCCCCGAGTAGGCTGAACGTGTGTTGAAGCTTTTGTGCACTCTCCTTCCTCGTGACGGTGGCGACAAAAAACGAAGGCAAGGACGGATCGGGGGACTCTGCGGTCGGGGTAGACGTGCCAGGCGTATGGGACTCCCACTTGGGGAAGACCTGCGTGTTGTGCCTAGACTGGAGACTGGCGATGACACCAGATATGATGGCGACACCCATCGTCCCGCATCCTGGAATATGTCAGTGCCAATTAATTGCTTCGTGGAAGACACGCACCTAGCACGCAGAGGGTGTACCCCATGGTGTTGTGAGTGCCAAGCTAGGAGAAGAACTTTATGTCGATCGAGTCACGTTTGGTGTTGATGACATGCATGACAAACGAGCTCAGCGATGGACACAGATGCTCGCCTTCGTCACAGTTGGTTCCACAAAGTTTGACGCACTCGTACAAGCTGCGATCTCCGAATCAGTGCTCAACGCGCTGCGCGCAAAAGGATTCGTCCGGGTGGTACTACAACGAGGGAACTCTGATCTCGGCCTGGACTCGGACACGTTCAATGATTTACGGACGATCAGGAAGGCGGGGGTGGAGATAGAGACCTGGAAATTCAAACCATCCATTCAAGATGAGATCGAACGCGCAGACCTGGTCATCAGCCATGCAGGTAGGGAGGCTGGTAGATGCGCATTGCGGCTTTTGACATCGATCAAGGATCGGGCACCATTCTCGACGTGCTGAGGGCCGGAAAACCTCTAATCGCGGTCCCAAACCCGACCCTGTTGGACAACCACCAAGAGGAACTCGCCTCGCAACTGGATCACCTTGGTCACCTCAGAGCTACGCCTGTGAAGTAAGTGTCTTGTGGAATTATACTACAGCCCTCATCTCGTGGTTCAGTGACCTTTCGACGGCCATCAAGTCCTTTGATCCGAATACGTTGGTGCTATTTCCTGCGTTCGATGGGAGCAAGTTTCGTAGATTGGTGGATGAGATGATGGGATTCACCGACATGTGACATTATGCACTTTATGTCAAGCTGTTCGTTATTGCTTGCAATTACTTGGAATGAAGGACGTCACGCCAGCCCGCGTCGCTGGCGACATCCAAGCATACGAAGATCAACATGTCCATGCGGTCTATGATCAGATAGCCACCCACTTCTCATCCACCCGGTACAAGGTAGGGCACTAGTCCTACGATCGAGGGAGGATGATACCATCCGATCTACTCAGCCATGGCCCATCATTGCCAAGTTCATTTCCGATTTGCCTGCGGGGTGGATCGGCCTTGATTCTGGGACGGGGAATGGGAAATATCTTCATTTGCCTGCCGATCGACCGGGGAGCATCTTGACGATTGGCCTTGATCGCAGCAGATCACTTTTACTGATCGCCAGGAACGCCGGAGGTGAACCTTCTGCGTCAGTCGTTCGTGAGGTTGTCTTGGGAGACGTGCTAGACAATGTGTGGAGAGCTGGGGCATTTGTGAGTTATTTGCAACATAGTTGGTCCCGCGAGGTGACAACGACAGGACTACGCTATTTCGGTAGCTACGATACATCACCTAGCCTCATACGAGAGGCGCCGACTAGCAGTGCAAGTATGTCCATTGATACACCGACGTTACGTGCACTGACTATAAGTCCTACAGCGACTTCTTCAGTGTGTTGCGCCTGACCATGGCCGTGTCCTGATCTACGTGTGGGCAACAGAGCAGGACGAATTGTCGAAACGGGTCATACCGACGGACGACAGCACCTTGGATTCGTGTTTGCCGTCTGGTCAAGATGTCTTTGTGCCATGGGTGATGTCCCAACGAGGCGACACACCGAACCCAGTTGCAAATCAATGGAACCCATCGAGAAACACTGAAACAATCACTGATGCCATATATCGTCGATATTATCACATGTTCGCAAAGGGGGAGCTCACAAGGCTCGCGTACGAGGCCGCGCAGGCGATGGGCCTCGTTATTGGCCCACCAGAGGAAGGGCAACGAGGCATCGAAGTAATGCAGGATGGTTGGGAGCGGTCGAATTACTACATAGAGCTCAGGCGCTGGAACGCATGATCTTCACCCCACGCAATTACTGGCGGTGCTTACTCGTAAAGTCGAATGTAACCTAGAGCAAGTGTGTGGATTGCGTGACAGTGGTACAGAGAGTATGGAAAACAGAATCACACGTTTGCAGCCATGACTGCGATGTATGGTCAGATACAGCAACAGCGATGAACGAAAAAGAGCTCACTAGCATTAATCAGATCTCCTCCACTCTCTTTTAATACCCGTACTGCCTTTGCTCGCGAACAGCCAACTTGAGTCATCACGAGCTCAATGTCTTTTTGATCGATGCCAGTCTCATCCACTGGGCCATCTTCATCCGGTGCCTCAAGCTCAGGAAGATCGTCGTCGTCGTCGCCCTCCGCAGCCACGCCCGAGGACTCCAAGTTGGTGAGACCAGCGGCTGCTCCACCAGAGTATTGTTGTGCAGCAGAGAGCTGGGCTTGAGCGTTCATATCCTCGATCTACGACGTATCAATCGCTGGACAGTCATTTTAGGGCACAGGGTAAGTACCTTTGCTTCACCGAAGACGATGTAACAATCGCTGTTGGGGGACTTGTACACGTCAGGGGAAGAGAGGACGAAGAGGACGTTCTTTGGCCTGCGGAGGGTGACACGGGTGATGTTGGGGACCTTTTTCAGGCCAAGACCGAGGAGGGCCTTGCGGGCTTTCCGCTCTGAGCGAGACTGGATTTTATCGAGGGCGGCCTGGGAGGTGGGGTCTTCCTCATGCTCGTGCTCGTGGCCAGAGTGGTCGGAGTGAACTTCCTCGATAGTGGCCATCTGAGAGACGCGTCAGCGACGTGTTCGACATCCGGGACGGAGGCTGTGAATCCGTCGTAGAAAAACCGCGAAAGCGGCACGAGGTCGCGGGCATGGAACGTATGTGAGGAAGGAAGGGTTTACCTTGCTTTCTGGGTTGGATTCGACGGAGGCGGGGTCGTTGCTCGCTGTCGACGACGACGAGCACCAAGTTTGAACAAACCAGCCGGGAGTTGCCGAGAGGGCGCAATTACATCGGGTGACTTCGCAGGGTCTAGACTCGCCGATCCCCAGAGTGGAGCACCATACGCGCCCCTAGCAAACCATGACGTCATGCTCCTCCGCGTTCACCCTGTCCGTGGCCAGTCCGAGCTATCTTCCTCTCGCCATCACCATGGATCCAGAAACGAAATATCAGTCATCCGCATACGAAACTGCCGCAAAGTCCGTTGCGTCACTGACACCGCTCGGCAACATTCAACAGCACTTTTGTGGCTTCCATACCTACGCGTACGCTGTGACTCCATCGCCTGGCTTTTGTTGACGGAATTTCAGTCAAGATCGTACTCGTCATGTGGAGGTTCACCACTTGTGTAGCCACAGAAACCCCGACTTCTATCAGGTAGTTCCAGACGCTTTTCTGTGTCGGCTGCTCATACGCTCACGTAGTGCATCATCTATGATTCAGGGGCCAAGGACGCCAGATTGATTGGCATTGAATATATCATCAGCGAGAAGGTATAGTTGTTGTTTCGCTTGCATACGGAATGCAGAATTACTGATGATCGCACAGGTATTCAAATCCCTTTCTGAAGAGGAGAAACCGTATTGGCACTCTCACAAGTACGAAGTTGAAAGTGGTTTGCTATTTCTCAGCGTAGGTTCCTTTGGCTCCCCGAGTGATCACGCTGACTTCTCCTAGACGGTCGCGCTTATTCCCAGTATGTTCCGGTGAACAATACAAGAGTTGGAAAGACTCACTGATCCCAGACTTCATGAACGATGAACTCGAGAAGACTACTATGAGTGGACTCCAGAAGACCTATGGCAAGACAGTGCACACCTGGGCAATCGATAAAGATCCCGATCTCCCGCTTGGCCCGCCCCAGCTCATGATGAGTTACACTCAGGATGGTCAGCTGAGCGACCAGCTCGTCGAAGAGCGCGACACCAAACTAGGCATGTCTACTGAATCCAAGAGGAAACTCCGCGCAGGTTATCTGGATAAGTACGCGAAGGACGAAAACGCGGATCAATGGGAGAAATCGGGGACCGGCATTACCTTCGAGCCCAGGGAGGTTAAGCTTCAAGACTAGTATGGTTGTTTCTGCCGATTTTCCAAGTGAATTATCAGCCTAATGTATATATGTATCTGTATTATTATTAGTACATAGTTGGTCATCGGCGCTTCGTCCTCATGTCCATGTCCGTCACTGCGCTTTCAAATCAACTGCGACTAGCACTCGAAGATCCAGCAGACAAATTCTCTCGCGAACAAGTACTTGACGCCGCCGACGAGTTCGTTGCTGGATGCGTGTCCTCAGAAGAGCTAGAAACCCAGCTGTTCCGAGTAGAAGAAGAACTCCAGATCGTTCACAATGATGTCGTGGATCATACCTCGCTTGGGCACACAGAGGTCTTTCTCGCTGTCCTCCACCACCTTCGTCCAGTTCTGCTGTCGACGTCTATCATTTCAACCTGGTTTGACCTCGTGCTACGTCCGGCTCTCAGAGAACCAAAGCTACCGACCATTTCTGTGACGCATGCAAAGGAGCTCATCATCTTTGCTGCCGAGAACGATCAAAGGTATCCAGGGAAAGTGCATGAATTCCGCAGACGGTTGATGGATCACCTTCTGGATGCCTATAATGAAGGCTTTGGGGACGATATCTTGGAATGGGCCAAGCTTGATCAGAAGCAGCGCGATAAGAGATGTCTGTGGAAGAACAATCTTGAGGACGTACTCGTAAAGTTTGGCCTGAAATGCCCTGTGGTACGTGGTCGCGATGGTTTTATAAACCATAGTCTAATGATGTACTCCAGGCTTTCATGACGCAGGTCCAAACTGCCTTTGCAACGCCTGGATCACGTCTCCAACTCTTGATCCTGCTTGACTGTTTCACCTCGGATCCTGATTTCCAACTGCATGCAGCAGAATTTGCGAAACACCCGTTTGTGAACAGTCTCTTGAATTCGCTTCTGCTGGACAACTCTTCGATTGCTTGTGCAATTGGCCTCACAATACTTGTCAAGCTATTGCCAATGTTCGCAGTCACAGCATGTGAGGAACTCAAGACTTTACTCCCCCGCCTATTCGTGATCCTAGCAAGGACCATATGCTGGGAGCAGCCCTCTACTGCGTCCCTTCCGTCCACCGCCTTCTTTGAAGATGAGGGCAGGCGCCTTGACACCGAAAAACAACCCGAAGAGTACGGGGGGCTGGCTAAGGTTGAGCTACGCTCCGATCTTTGCTGGGAGAGGTTGGATCCCAGACCTTCTACGACCTCTGTCCCTCCGTCGGATGCGTACTTTTCGTCTCTTTATTATCTTTTCCCGAGCAACCTTGTCCGCTTTGTTCGGGGTCCCGCTGCATACCTACAAGACATTGGCTACGAAAGTCCGTATGTTGTGAGCTGGGAAGATGCGCTCGATGAAGATAAAATACGCAGTAAATCAGAGGTATGTATCCGTACATGGCGCCCTTGTCCTTGTATTTGCCTTCGTCGCGTAAGTGACACTTATCCCCACATTTTAGTCGCTTCTTCGCAGTCGTGCGGTCAATCCACGTCTCATATGGCGAGACTGGCTCAAGGAGCTTACTGAACCCAATCCATGGGCCAACTATACCACTTCTCAGATAGCCAGCGAGAGCATCATGCTCACCATTCATAATATTGCTCTCGACTTCCCCTCTTTCGAAAGGACCGACACGACCCCTGACCTGCAGACAGTGAACCTTCCATCCGTTGTCGTGACCCCAGAAGACGTTTCCAATGTGCCAACCCCCCATCCAGGACACATTAACCTTCCACCTGTGAAACCTCATGTGTCTCTCCAAGACATGATTACCACTTCCGTCGCTTTGAAGTCGAATCTGGAGGTGGACATCGAGCACCCGGGAATACCATGGTCAACACTATTGCTCCAACCTGGTAGTAGCTCGCCAACGAAAGCAAGCGTTAAACTACCGCCCGAGTCGGTGGGTGGTGACGAAGGTTCGCGGTTGCCATCGCATGTGGCAGAAGCGATTTCAAGTCTGCAGCGTGAGGTACTTTTGCTCAGGAGCGAACTCAATTTCGAGCATTGGCATTCGAGAGAGAACGTGCGCCACATTGCGAGACTTCATCAGGACCACATCCTTTCGAAGAATGCAGAGGCTGATCGTCAGGCACTTGTAAGAGTCCAAAACTTTCTCGTCACAAATGCATTAATATTGAACCTGCACAGCACAACAAGCTACGCCAATACAAGGCCCAAGTTCAAAGCCTCGAACAAGAGTTGAAAGAACACAAGGAACAGTCCTCTTCTGCGAAGAACAAATATGCGGATTGGAACACAGAGCTACAGAAGAAGCTTAGAGAATTCCGCGAGGAGAAAAAGGCCTGGGTTTCGGAGGCGGCAGCATTGCGTACTGCGGAAAAAGAAGCGAGGGTAAGGATTCATTTCCACTCGAGGAAGGTGTTACTTACGGAGCGTTGAACAAGGCACTCTTTGCGGCTCAGGGGAAGCTGCTCGCAGACGCAGCAAAGGCAGTCTTTGAACTGCAGACTCAGCAGAAGGAGAACCAGCATAAAATTGACCGACTTCATGACTATGAACGACAGATCGAGCAGCATGTTCGCATGCAGAAACTTTGGTAAGGCTGCCCGCATTCAAGGACGACGAGTCGCACTAACATACTACAGGGATGCAGACTTTCAAAAGTTCAACGCAAGAGGCGAAGAAATCGAGCTTATCAAGAGTAAATACAAGCAGATGGAGATGCTTCTGGAGAGTCACAGCGAGGCATGGGACAGGATGGAGGACGAAGCACGGTGCGATGCTTGTACTTGTTACTTCTGCTTAGCCGGGTTCATGTTGTATACAGGGCGTACCGTCGTCAGAATCAGGCTCTGGAGGCCAAACTTGCGCTGGTACAGAAAAAGTGTGACGCCTCGCGTCGTATACCCGAAGCAGAAATAACCGCCATCGTTCGGGAGAAATCAGAGCTTGCGGCTACAAATGCTAGATTACGGGAAGACAATGCAGACTTGAAGGACGAGATGGATGAGATGCGGGCTGCACTGGAAGGACTGAAGGCCCAGTTGAGCGGGCAGCGCGGACTAATTTACGAGTCGCGACAACGATCGGGTACTACGGTGCTGTAGCAGTTAGCTAGTAGTCCAGAATAGGCAAGTGTGGTGGAACGTTCGAGAAGGGACTGGCCTTTGTCCTAGTGCAGGAATGGCCGGACGAATCTTCTCGAACAAATAAAAGCCGGGATACTTAAAGACGAAGTGACGCGTCTCTTGACGTTTACTTTCTCTTCCTCCCAATTTTCTACTCTCCACTCATCTCCCTGAACGGCGAGTCGCATGTCACGCTTGTTTCCCTCGTGCACCACCTAACCCCTTATCCAGCTAAAATGGCATCATCTGAAAGCTTTGGCTTCCAGGCCGAGATCAGTCAGCTCCTCGACTTGATCATCAGTATGTACCGTGCTCGAGGATCAATCCTGTTTGCTAATCTGATCGTCAGACACGTTCTACTCCAACAAGGAGATCTTCCTTCGAGAGTTGATTTCCAACGGGTCTGATGCCCTCGACAAAATTCGCTACTCGTCCTTGACCGATCCCTCTGCGCTGGACACCGGCAAGGAGCTCTACATCCGCATCACCCCCGACAAGGAGAATAAGGTTCTCTCTATCCGCGACACCGGTATCGGTATGACCAAGGCCGACCTCGTCAACAACCTGGGTACGATTGCCAAGTCTGGTACCAAGGTCGGTTGACTACTATTCATCCGAGTGCGCGTCCTGACCGTGCCTTCCTATCGCAGGGCTTTATGGAGGCACTTAGCTCCGGTGCTGACATTTCCATGATCGGTCAATTCGGTGTCGGCTTCTACTCTGCATACCTCGTTGCGGAGCGTGTCCAGGTCATCTCCAAGCACAATGACGACGAGCAGTACATCTGGGAGTCTGCCGCTGGTGGCACCTTTACCATCACCCCTGATACTGTCAACCCTCCTCTTGGCCGTGGTACCGAGCTCCGCCTCTTCTTGAAGGAGGACCAGACCGAGTACCTCGAAGAGAAGAAGATCAAGGACATTGTCAAGAAGCACTCCGAGTTCATTTCATACCCGATCCAGCTCGCCGTGACCAAGGAGGTCGAGAAGGTCTGTTTCTTGTATCTTTCACTTGGCGCATTCTCAGCCCTTTCTACAGGAGGTCGAAGACGAGGAGGAGGAAGCGAAAGAGGAGCAAGAAGAGTCCAAGATCGAGGAGGTCGACGACGAGGAGGACAAGCCCAAGGATAAGAAGACGAAGAAGATCAAGGAGAAGGAAGTTGTCAACGAGGAGCTTAACAAGACGAAGCCTATCTGGACCCGCAATCCTCAGGACATTACCACCGAGGAATATGCTTCGTTCTACAAGTCGCTCACAAACGACTGGGAGGACCACCTTGCTGTGAAGCACTTTTCTGTTGAAGGTCAACTCGAGTTCAAGGCCATCCTCTTCGTTCCCAAGCGGTAAGGAATTTGGCTCAGAATGGTACTTTGTTGCTCATTCTTTTTTAGCGCACCTTTTGATCTTTTCGAATCCAAGAAGAAGCGCAATAACATCAAGCTCTATGTCCGCCGCGTCTTCATCATGGACGACTGCGATGACCTCATTCCCGAATATCTCAACTTCGTCAAGGGTATCGTCGACTCTGAAGATCTCCCTCTCAACATCTCCCGTGAGACGCTTCAACAAAACAAGATCCTCAAGGTCATCCGCAAGAACATCGTCAAAAAGTGTTTGGACCTTTTCACCGAGATTGCGGAAGACAAGGACAACTTCAACAAGTTCTACGAGGCATTCGGCAAGAACTTGAAGCTCGGCATCCACGAGGACGCCCAAAACCGCAGCAAGCTTGCGGAATTCTTGCGCTTCTTTTCCACCAAATCTAACGAGGAGCAGACTTCGCTCAAAGGTCTGTTATTACCCGATACTGTGCAATAAACGCTCATCATGGCTGTAGACTATATCACTCGTATGCCCGAAATTCAAAAGTCCATCTACTACCTTACGGGCGAATCGCTCGCTGCCGTGCGAGATTCGCCGTTCCTCGAGGTCCTCAAGAAGAAGGGCTTCGAGGTCCTGCTCTTGGTTGACCCCATTGACGAATACGCCGTCACCCAACTGAAGGAATTCGAGGGAAAGAAGCTCATTTGCGTGTCGAAAGAGGGCCTCGAGCTCGAGGAGACTGAGGAAGAAAAGAAGGCACGTGAGGACGAGGCCGCCCAGTTTAACGACTTGTGCTCGACCATCAAGGAGGCTCTCGGCGACAAGGTTGAGAAGGTCGTCGTTTCCAACCGAATCACCGACTCGCCCTGTGTTCTCGTCACTGGTCAATTCGGCTGGTCGTCGAACATGGTACGTTCCTAGTGGTCTTGGTGTCCTTGGAAACTGAATGATTGTCTGTAGGAGCGTATCATGAAAGCTCAGGCTCTGCGAGACTCTTCGATGTCATCGTACATGGCATCAAAGAAGACGCTGGAGTTGAACTCGCATAATGCGATCGTCAAGGAGCTGAAGCGCAAGGTCGCGGAGGACAAGGCGGACAAGTCCGTTCGGGACCTAACGTACCTCTTGTTCGAGACGGCGCTACTTACCTCTGGCTTCTCGCTCGATGATCCTCCATTGTTTGCCAAGCGCATCCACCGTATGATCAAGTTGGGTCTGGATGTGGATGACGAGGACGAGCCAATGGGGGAGGCCACGGAGGAGGCGCCAGCAGCTGAGGCAGCGTCGATTTCGGCGATGGAGGAGATCGACTAAGCGTGTTGAAGAGGCCGAGTAATCACGTATCTGTATCATTACCTTAGTTGCATCAGCATTTTCATGTCGCACAGTCTGTCATATTTCATCTGCTTTTTCGATGGGAAGATGTGATTATCAGGGAGGGGACTGTCGTAAGCGGGACCCAGAATGGACGCGCGCGCTTGCACTGTTGTTGAATACCTCGAACACCTCGTGTCCAAGAACATGGCCCACGCACGACGCGACCCAGTCGCTCTCATGCTCGACCGGGAACTCTCGCGGCCACACACACGCCGATGGATTCGGCTGGAAATCGCATTTGACGCTCCGCATTGTTCTCCAATTTCGAAAGCGCCATGACAAAAGGACGCGAACTGACACCGACTCGGCCAACTGGGCAGATTGCACAAAGGACGCGGCGACAAAGGGACTCGCTGGCTGCCATTGTCGAGGAGGTGAGTCGACGTGTCTCACGACGTTGGCAGCGACCGTCGGAGGGAGTCAGGTTTCCAAAAGAGGAAATGGGGCTGGTAGCCTCGCGGCATTCGCCTGACCGACGGCTTTCCATTGTCCAGCCCCCTTTCAGCATGTCTCTTTAATCGCCCTGTATCATTATTCACCACCATGCCCGCCATCGTCGCCCCGTCCCCGCGTCTCCCCCAGCAGCGCCCGGCCCTGCTCGCCCAGGACCCCCTCTTCGTCCGTCGCCCCCCCGCACGACTCTTGTCTCCCATACGACTCCATGACCCGCCCTACGTCGCCCTCGTATGTCCTGCCTTTGTATCCCTGCCATGTCTCACCTCTCTCGCAGAACTCCAAGTCGCCCACCCCGTGCGGTCCATCTCACAAGAGACGCGCAACGTCGCGCCTCTCCGCCCGTTCCACCCGACGCCGCCGTCATGCACCACGCGTCGACTGCCCACTGGACGCCCAAAGGCGTCCACCCATATTCGATCAGCTTCCCTGGATCTCCGCCCTCGAAATGCCGTGTCCCGTCAACTGCGATATTGCAGACCTCTCCCAGCTGCCTCTCAACGAGGATCTGGTCGCATTCTCGGAAGCCAAGCCCGCTTCTGGCCCCGTGCGTCGCAGAAAAACATCCATGCGCTCGAATCCCCTGGGGAGTAGCCATGAGCCTCCCCCTGGCGGGCCATTCCGCAGGCAACATCCCCCGATTCACCGGCCCACCGATTTCCGAGATTGTCCAAAGACACCACCCCCTCGTGTTCCGTTCGATCCCAGCAAAGTCACTTTCCATCATCTCATGCCCGTCTTCTCACGCGGTGTCAACCCCAGCACTCCCTCCTGAACGTTCTTTAATATCCGCTCTCGCCATCTTATCTGCATATAATCCAGCGCTTACATCCATCTGACCCAGTTAATTGCGAGCGTCTGCCCGCTATCTCCTGACGCCATCTCAAGTCTATGTAGTCCTACCGATATCTGCCTTTCATCCAGTTCGCGTCGCAAAGACCACGCTCTATTTAATGCTTCACCACGGACCATGCCTGTGGCTTGGATCAGTAATATCCGATTGTTGGCTCTTTCAGGGCCTCCTGCAACTGTTCGCGTACTCATATGCCTGCATTCTTGTTCTGCCTGCACCACTCTACATGATTCGCATTCACGAAGACGACGTCGTTCAAAGCTGTTTCACCATGCCGTATCCTTTTGCCTTTTTCCCTGCCGAGTTGTTACGATCCTAGTCGCATTTCCCAGATGGTGATTATAGGGGGTGTGTCGACTGTACAGTTCTGACCTAATACATTCCCACACATCCACACATCCATGGTAGCCAGCTTGTGTATTGCGATTTCTCGATCTCGCAATGGAAAACGATCAGGTATACTTATTTGCGACGGGCCCAGCGTCCAGAGCGACTAACGAGTCCTGTTAGGGTGTCCTCGTCGATCTCTACGTCCCCCGCAAGTGTGCGGCCACTAGTGAGTGTCTAGCCAGCGACGAGCGGCCAGCGCTGATCCGTGTGCGCTGCAGACCGCTTGATTACCTCCAAGGACCACGCATCGGTCCAGATCAACGTCGTCGATGTCGATGCCAGCGGCCGTGCACTGAACTCGTACACCTCGTTCGCGCTCTGTGGGCAAGTCCGCTCGCAGGGCGAAAGCGACGACTCTCTCAACCGGCTGGCGACCAAAGCTGGATGTGAGTGCTATTCTACGGGCGATGCGGCGTGCTGACGGGCTCATGTTCGTGTTCGCGTGGGCTGGGGTCGAGCAGTGCTCCGGAATGTGTGGTCGTATCAAAAGTAGCCTGACAGCGTGTCTTTGTTTTACTGTAATCCATTTTGCTGTCGTCGGGCTCGTCGTTGGGGATGAATTAGACGCCGGGATGAGAGCATTGCCACAAACGGACGGCTGCGCGAGTCCAACAGTGCGCAGTTGGCACAGCGAGTGACAGCGCCGATGCGTGGCGGCCATTCTCTCTCTGAAAGCACCCTCTCCATCATATCCGTAAGCCTCGACTAGCTCTGCGTGTTGGTCTGACTGGACCCTCTCCGATAGTCTGGCTCCATGGTTGAAATAAAGCGCAACGACGTCGAGGCCGACCCCTTGGACGAGGAGAGCAAGTACAGACTCCTCTATAGCAAGTCCAAGGTCTACGTCAACCCCACCGCCTACGCGAGAGACAACATCCCTGGCTTCGTCGCTCTCGTCAAGCGTGTACGCCTCCATTGCTTCCATCGACGTTGCCTCATCATGGTCCACAGGAGGCTGTGAATCCGACCTATCTTCTGGCGTGGATACCGGAGACACTCTTGAACGAAAAGGGGACTGAGGAGTGGGACAAGTTCGTCAAGGTCGAGGAAAGGGCTCTCCCGGACGAAGAGGACCAAGGTTGGCATGTGTGTTTCTTTCTCCTAACTTGTCTTACCGACTGTCTTGCAGACGCTGTCCTCATCGATTTGCCAACCCAACGTCCAGAATCATATGCATTCTCAGTCCCTTTGACGTCCATCTATTCCCTTTTGGTCCATCCACCCACTCTATCGTCATGGTGTGGGTGGCTTTGGTTGCGTTTCATCGCTTCACGGTACTGATGTTGAACATACTAGACGGCACCATAGGCATCAATCTCATCAACGGTTCCACGCTACCGACACTGCATTTTCACGACGATGAATCACTGACCCTCCCTCCACGTACACATAACCGACGGAACTCTTCGAATGCATACCCTCCTCCGTCGGTTCCTCCAGGCGCCTCAGGATCACCTGCACGCCCGCACGTGTCGTGGGGAGGAGAAGATCTCATATCACGCTTGCGATGTTATGCTCATCTTCTGCGATCGTCTCTTCAGCCGACCCTGTTCATTGTCGATCCCTCGAAAGCGGACATAGAGACGCATTCCACTCAGATATTCGACGACGACGCGGTAGACGACATCCTTGCGCAATCGTCGTATGCTGACTCCCACTCGCCCGTCCCGGCTCACCGTCGCCCCAGGCCACTTTCTACTCCGCTCTCCAGCACGAGCAGTGCGTACCCGAACCGTCCGTCGATATTGCACCGCTCTCTCTATCCGCCCTCTGTCTCGACGACGCAGAATTCGTCTCAGGCGCGCCTTGCGCTCCTACAATCATTCTCCAACATCACACGCGCCACGCGCCATGCAGCACAGAACATTCTATCGCACCCTCTTGCAAAGCCGATCGTCCCGCACCTCCCGGACCCCGTCAAGTCTCTCGTGAACGCCAACGGCGAGTGGGAGTGGGGCAGTTGGGTCGAAAAGGGTGGTGTCGGCGAATTTGAGAGCGCACGCGTTTACCTGGCGCGATGGGCGCGGATCGTCGCAGAGGAGGGTGAAAGGGCGAGGAGGAGAGAGGCACAGGCGTTGCCTGCATCTTCCTCGGACTTGGCAGAGGAGACGTCTTCGCTAGGGGTATTCGAGTTGCTGCATTCCACGGTCAATCTGCCCACGCCAAAGACGTCGAGGGATCCCGGGAATCCGGTCGACGAGAAGACGTGGCAAAAGTGGTTTGCAGCCGACGGGAGGCCCAAGGTGAGGTTCGAGGAGATGCAGCGGGAAGTGTTTAGAAGGGGAATATCACCTGCCGGGGCACTGAGGAGGAAGATCTGGCCGTTTCTTCTCGGCGTTCACGCGTGGGACGTTGATGCCAAGGAGCACAAAAGAAGATGGGAAGAAAAGAGGTTTGTGCTATTCCTCGAGCGTACGCGTGGTGTTCATGGATCCGCGCAGGAAACGCTATCAGGAGATAAAAGGCGAATGGTACGGCGTGCCCGAAGTCTTCGATCGACAAGACATTCTCGAGGAACGGCATCGCATAGACGTGGACTGTCGACGCACGGATCGCACCCATCCCCTCTTCTCCCATAGCTACGAGGACTCGCCCAGCGACCCCGAGGCAGAGCGTGTTTATCGACGATATACGATTTCACCTCAGCTCGTGGACATTGGAGCGCAGTCCCCCAGTAATGAACATATCGACCGCATGGGTGCCATTCTCCTGACGTACAACCTTTACGACAAGGATCTCGGTGAGTCTCGCAGCCATCTTATTCGATCATGACTACATTCGTGGGTCAAGGATACGTGCAGGGAATGTCTGATCTTTGCGCGCCGCTGTACGTCGTGATGGATGCGGAGGAAGAGTTGACATTTTGGTGCTTCGTTGAAGTCATGAATCGCATGGTGCGTCTCATCGGCCGATCGATCCCATGTATCTCATTCTGTCAGGGGCAAAACTTCCTCCGCGATCAGAGCGGGATGAAGAAGCAGCTGTCCACCCTGCAGGAACTCATCAGCGTCATGGATCCAGAGCTCTATCGACATTTTGGTTTGTCCTTGTCCTTTCCTGTATAGCTCGCTTTCCCATTCGGTCTTTGATAGAGAGGGCCGAGGCTCTCAATTTGTTTTTCTGCTTCCGGTGAGCACGGGGAATCTCATAATGCGCCCTATCTGATGGGCTTCCAGATGGGTATTGATCGCCTTCAAACGCGAGTTTCCGTTCCAAGATGTGCTGCGGCTCTGGGAGGTGCTCTGGACAGACTATTACAGCAACAACTTTGTCCTCTTTGTGGCGCTCGCCGTCCTCGAATCCCATCGCGACATGATCTTGCGTTACCTTGTCGAGGTTTGTCTGTACTCTCGTCATTCTCCACCATCTCACCTATTCTCTTCAGTTTGATGAGATCTTAAAGGTGAGTACTTCCTGTACGGTCATGGACGCAACGAATATCGCATTTTCGTCTAGTATTGCAACGAACTCAGCATGACCATCGAACTCGACTCTACCCTCGCCCAAGCAGAAGTGCTCTTCCTTTCGTATGCTCAGCTCGTGGCGGATATCGATCGACGACGTGCGGAAGAACTTGGCAGTCAATCTTTGTCCACGGAGGCTCTGATCCGTCGCCGGAGTACACATGGCAATGATGCAACTAACAGAAAGAATCTGAGGCTTCCGATTCTCAGCGAGAACATGCGAGAGCTACTAAAGGCGGGGAGGTGACGTGTACTTCTAGAATGTAGTATACCATGGACCCTGCTCTCCAAATGTAGCGTTGTCCGGCAGCTCGCCTATTCGGATCTCCACCTTACGCTCGCCGCCATGTCGAACTTGACCATCCTGCGGAGGTACGCAGAAGAGTCGAAACCTGAGACGTTGCCGCCATCTGTCTTGTTCGAGTACAACGACAAATGTCTGACGGTGTTCGACGCGTTCCCCAAGTCGATCTTCCACTTGCTAGTCTTACCTCGTGTCAAACCGCCACTGAGCGCGGGTGAGCTCACCAGCCTTCGAACATTGCTCAAAGGCCCCAAAGCACGCGCGAAGCAGGTGCTTGATGATCTGCGCGACGAGGCAGACAACGTCAAGAAGCTCGTTCGCGAGGAGATGCTGAGCCGGTACGGATTTCAATGGGAAATCTGGACGGGATTCCACGCGGCGCCGAGCATGGCGTACGTCTGCGTTCTTTCTTCTCGTCTTCGTCTCGCTCAATCAGCACGTGTCCAGACATTTGCACCTGCACGTCCTGTCAAACGATCTGTGTTCGGAGAAGATGAAACACAAGAAGCATTATAACTCGTTTCACCCTTCGCTCGGGTTCTTCTTGCACCTCGACGATGTCCTTGGGTGGTTCGACGCGGAGCCCTCGTACTTTGAGCGCGTGCGTGCCGATGGCGATGACACGCGTTTGCTTACGTACCCCCTGCCCACACAGATGGCTCGATTGAAGAAGAGCGAGTACGAGCGGCTCGTCAAGGAGGACCTCTGCTGCTGGAGGTGCGAACGAGACATGAAGAACATGCCGCAGCTCAAGGCCCACCTGCAAGAAGAATGGGACGAGGAAGCCCGCAAGGAAAAGGCGAGGCTGGCGAGGAAGCGCAAGCGCGCCGAGGGTCAGGCCTCTGCGAGCCCGGACGCCCCAGAGGAGAAAGAGCCAGAGCGCAAGCGGGCGTGACGTGGACCGTTTTCGTAGGACGTGTTTCCGGTTTTCTGAATGTGATTCTCCCCCCCATGATGCACGTCCGATCTTTGCCTGACTTGGCAAGGTGTGTTCTCGCGGCGCGTTTCCGGACCGACGTGTGCCTTTTACTGTCATGGGACCCGACGCATATATAAACCGATGTGATTTTTGTAGCCACTGCGAGCCCCGTCGCTCCCATACGCTCACGGTGCATCCTGGAGCTTTTCGACTCGGTGAGCACTCCTTTGTTGACACCGATGTCGCACTCGGGCTCACATCACGCAGCGTCAAAAACACTTTGGTTTGACTGGACGTGGGTGCGGCGCGTACGACTATGCGAAAGGGGCGGAGCATATCCCCGTGACACCGCGGAGCTTCGCTCGCCGATCGCGGTCGCAATGGCGAATAACGTCTTCCTGTCCGCCGCCGAGGTGAGGTAAAAAAGAGCACGCGTTCCCATGATCACCCAGGCCGCCGTGGTGCGTCTAAACCGGCGACCTAGATCCCAGAGCGCGCCGGGGCGCCCCCTCTCCAGATCTCGCTGTGTATCTCGGCTCACGAAAAGGCGTCCATTTCCGCTCTTTTTGGGGGAGACTTCGAGATCGTCGCCCCCCCATCCTGCTTCTCGCTCACACGCGTCATGGACGATCCTTGTGCCTCTGCGAATGCCCAGCGATCGCCCGCGAGCGTCGATGGCGCAATTGTACGGGAGCGCGCCTCCGCGTCGATCGCCTCCCTCGTCTTACGTTGTCTTTGCGCCTAACGCCAAATAGGGCTCGACGGATCCCGGACAGGCTTGCGGCATGAAAGCCGCCGGGCACCGCCCGTCGTTGTTCCGTGCTTTAATATGAGCAGCCAGACGACATCGCGCACGAGGCCTTTTGATGTGGCGCGGTGTAACGAGATCAAAAGCGGCCCGTGTAACGACGTCGGTACAGTTCACCCCGAACCGACTACGTTCATAGGTAACACTTGAACGCGACACATTATCGAGGTGACCGTCGTACAGGTCTACACATAATTCTATACATCCGTGTTTCCGGATACATCTAGGGTACTCGCTGGGCTGCCGTTCACTCTTCCTCGGTAATGGCTCCTTCGATTCCCACCACAGAAGGCTTGGGAGCAGCCAATCTCTGGGCACGAGAACGCTCGCTGGCCTCGCGGATGGCCCAAGTGAGTTCGTAAGTCCTGCAAGCGTCTAACATCCTATTAGCCGATGGGAATGCGCTAGGCCGAAACGGTGCACCTTCGTAAGAACTCAGGATCTGAGCAGCTTCAGGATCCTCCTCAATGTCCTCGATGATGTCAATCCAGTTGGAAACCTGACGTAACACGTTGACATAAAGCATAAAAGCAGATCGGCAAAGTACGTGCCTCGGAGAAGAAGGGATCGTCGTCAGGGAAGTTGAAGACTTGGTCGTGGTCGTCTCCGGGCTTGCGGACGTAGAGGATGGGCTGGACGTACGGATTCACGAGCCTATGGAAACAAGGTGAGCGATGCAATCTCATTTCCAAAGATCGCTACCAACTTGAGGCAGTACCCGTCAGCATGGACCTCCAACTCGCAACTGTAATTGTGACCCTGGAGGGTAGCAACATGAGTGAAGGAGCCCACTGCGCCAGAATCGTATTTCCTGTGTGACTGATGAGGCGGGCGGACCTCATGGATCCGGAGATTGGAAAAATCATACCAGGTGGCAGAGGTAACACGCGGGATCCTGTTCTCGGGGGCAATCTTGCTCTCGTCAATGGCGATCTTGGACAAATGGCCGGCGTTTTCATCCCATTCAAGCGAATGCGCGATCACGGAAGAGATGTCAACCTCGCCGCCAAAATAGCGAGAGAGATCGCAAAAGTGAGTGCCCTGCTCGATGATAGGGCCAGCGCTGACGCCTGTCAACACTGGGAATGTGGCGGCATTCGTGTGGTGCACCTACCTCTTCGACTTGTCCCACCAATCTGGCTTGGCAATGGATTCGTAGGCGCAAGCATAGCGTGCGATCGTGGCCATCACGACGAGGTCATTTTCCTCGATGATTTGCTTCATCTTTTGGGTAGCCTTGAGGTACCTCAGCATGTACCTTCACACGGATCGGACAGATGCTCCACAAGTATAAAAAAGGTAATTGCCGCACCCGACAGAGACGATGGCGCCACTCTCGGAGACAGACTTGGCGACCTGAAAGGTTTCCACCATCTCCTTTTTCTCGCCTGTCGCGATAGGCTTCTCGATGAACATGGCGACGCCAGGAAAGTGCTTCTGGATCTGCATCTCAATGTCACGACCTGGCTGGAGGGTGCCTCGGAACATGGGGGGCGAGCCGATGACAAAGGCACGAGGGCGCTCCTTTGGCGTCATGTTTTTGACGAAATCGTCGAGCGTCTTGTAAACGCGGGTGTTCTGATAGGCGGACACGACGAACGAGTCGCACTTTTTCTGGAGAACGGCGGCGGCGCGTTCGGTCGCGGGGTCGATGAGGGCGACGACCTTGAGGCGCAGGCCGAGCTTGCTGCAGGAGAATGAGCATCGGAGAGACGGTCGAGCAAAGGACTCACTGTTCGAAACGGAAAGAGTGGTTCCATGGGCCCTCGTCCGAACCTGAGGAGGGTGAACGCGACGCCGGAAAGGATCCGGAGGTAGCTCACCGAACATGATGTTGCCGGCGCCGACAAAGACGATGTTGAAATTGTCGGTGCCGCCGACGTGGGTGGTTCTGAGCGCGATCAGCGGAGGCGGACAGCACACAGGGCGGGCACAGACTTGTCCATGGGAATCAGGCGGGATGGATCAATGGAGGGCTTTCTGGAGGGGACAGAGTAGCCCGAGCCGCGCCTGTCTGGAACACGGCGGTCGGATCCCCTGCGGGAGGAGGGCTGTTTCGTGGAGGTCATTTCGAGGGAGGAGGAGAGCCTGCGAGACATGATGGTGGTTGGAGACAGGGAAGGAGATGGGGCCGAAAGTATTTATGTGATAAGGTTTATCTGGACTGTGGCAGCGCCCCATCCCAGGGTGGACGTGGGACAATCGGACAGAGGACACGACAAACGGTATTAACATTGGCAGGCAGCGTAGCAAAGAAAGCGATGAACAAGGGCGGTACGAAACGAACGTGGTGGGGTATCGAATGTAAGAAATGAAGGACGGTAATAGACGGGTATCAAGACCTGCCCTTGGACACGGCGGGCTCGGGGACAGGGGTGGGCTGCTGCTGGAGCTGGCGAGACGCGATCTCAAGACGGCGGCGTTCGGCAGCCTCGAGACGGGCGGTCATGGCCCTGAGCTGCTCCTTGAGCTTTTCGTTCTCCTCTGTGAGCTTGACCACGTTGCTGGCGCGCTTCTGGAGTCGCTCGGTGCTGCGTGGGACGGTGACTTGTGCACGGAGGCGGCGGACGCGAGCAGGACTTACTGCGGCGAGTGGTTGCCCATGATGTCGTCGAAGGAGCAGGTGAGGTCGAGGTCTGGGGCGGGGATCTCTGGGAGGGACGGGGACCTGCAGGACGGTGAGCGGGACATCGGACGCATCGAGGACACATCCCACATTGAGTCGTCCATGGCCAACAAGTCGTCCGACACGAGGCCACTCCAACCACCACTTGCCCCCCGTCCGCATCCGGTATACTCTTCACACGCATATTGCGATCGGCCTTATTATGACTGCCTTCGTTTCCCCTCGCCATCCTCTCCTCCTCCCTCCTGCTCACATGCCCACCGCTCCCGTCGCCCTCCTCGACGGCAGCGACGTCCTCGACGACGCCTCCCCCGTCCTCCCCCCGCTCCTCGATCCCCACGACCACGACCACGACATCGACATTCACGCCCCTCCCTTCCCCGGCACCGTCCCAGACCCCATCCATGTATTATCTATTCACGACCCCCCCGTGTATTATAGCTCCTTTCCAGACTGCAGCCCCTTCGCGCCCTATCCCTACCCGACGCACGTCCCCCACCCTGACCTCGCCTACGCCCTCCACAGCGACTCCCTCTCCGCCTTTGCACACGACAGCCCCCACATCTCCCCAAAACTCTTGCACCACCCTCACGACCTTGCCCTCCGCGGCCCCGCCCCGCTTCACGATGCTCGTTTTCACTCCCCGCCCTCCCTCGCATTTCTCCCTCCCTTGCACGACCTCGCCTGCCCCCCAGATCAGGCATCTCCCCCCTTTCCCATGTCCTCGTCCCCTCCCAAACAGCCTGGTCTCGCACACACCCTGTTGCCGCCCATCGTGCAGTCCAATCCCGCGGAACTCTCCAGGGCCGACATCGAGGCAAGTCCGCCCAGTCCGCTTTCGTCATGCCTCTCATCCTCGCTTCAGAACCGTCCCGCCGCTAAGCGCCCGCTCACCAGCGCCCCTTCCCAAATAGACCCGTGTGCTGCCGCCTTTCTCCGCGAGCAGCTCGGCGAGGCAAAATGGAATACCTTTTGTGCTCGGCTGTTTGAGCGACGTCTGGGCCCGATCAAATCAAAAATCCGTGTCAGAGGCAAAAACTCCAATGACGACACCGCTCCACCGCCTGGGGCGACTGCAATCGACTTTCTCGTAAAGGTCGAGGTCGTCAAAGAAGTATTACGAACCTTTGTTCCGTACGTCTCTTCTCCCCTTTTTACGCTCCATCGCCGTGGCTCGCGCGGCCGGGTCACGCTTACCTTATGAATTACGCAGCCATCCGTACAATCCCCTCAAGTCATTGAGCCACCCGTTTGCACATTCCCCATCCGGTTCCGTTACCCTTACGCGTTCCACCATCCTCGTGCTGTCCGGTTGGTCAAACACCCAGTTCTCTTACTGGGCTCGCCGCTCCGAAGGCATCTCCGTTCTCGCCGCGCACGACGAGCGCCTTCACGCAGTGGCGGTCGCTTTGCAGAAACGCATCAACGCCGGCGGCGTGCTTCTAGATGGCGCTGATGAATGCGAATTCTATACCACCGAAGTCTGTCCAAATGTCACTGGCAAGGGTCTCGATCTCATCATCGAAGAGGTCAAGAAACGCACGGGCCTTAGTCCCTTTCTTCGCGGCAAGCATTCGAGTCTAGACCCCTTTGGTTCCACGAACAGCGATAAGGACGCTGGTCCTGGCCCCCCCTATGGTGTTCCTGCCGCGCCCATTTATATGCCCACATTTCAAGCCATGGAATACTCCCATGCCCCGATCACCGCCTCCGCAGAATCGCCGATAGGCCGCCGTCCAAAGAAAAAGAGGAGGATAAGTGTCGCGGATTCCGTTTCATCTTATGGTAGTTCCTGCGCCTTGAAAGTCGACCCTTGCGACGAGTCGACGGGCCATTTCAGTTTGCTCCTTGCCGACAATCCCCGCTTGACGCCGGACCAGGAAAGTGTGTCGTCTTCGGATCTGCAGCCAATCTCCCCGCCGTCGATTACTCTCCCGCAACTCCTTGACACGCCTCGCGTGGACGAAAGCGGGCTCAGTCCGTATGAGCTGTCCCCCCACGGAATGTGCGTCGCGGATGACGGTCGCCCTGAATATTTTCCCGTCTCTCATTCACGGTCTGATCTTGACCATTCGGACGCGGAAAGTTTTTCACGGAAGAGGTACTGTGGAATGACCGAGAGAAACCCAGAAAAACGGCCCAAGCTGAGTGTATGAGTCTATGTGATTTTTTTTCTTGGCCCGACACTTTATTTTCCTTCGTACTGTTGCATCCCTCTCCTTGCCTTTTTTTTTTTTTTTTTTTTTTTTCTTTTTTTTTTTTTTTTTTTTTTTTCGGTTTCCCCGGCCCTTTTTTTTGTGACCGGTTTCTCCCTTTTCTA
>JBBPUA010000001.1:0-123571 GCA_038094355.1 Afroboletus lepidellus | reverse complement strand
TTTTTTTCTATCGTGCCGTTCCATCCCCACCTCTGCTTTTTCTTGTTTTTTCTTCCTTCCCTTTTTTTTTTTTTTTTTTGTGCTACGCTTGACACGACGCTCTCTTTGATGACCGGATCCTCACTGTACTAGTCACCCATTCATGCATTCCCCGCCTATCGCAATATGCCCACTTCCAGGTTACATCTGTCTAATTTCTGTAACACCACGCCCACGTCCAATACAACCAGTTCGCTTGTCGACGATGTCGTAACTAGTGTAGTTTTAGATTGTGTCTGAATAAAGTCTGCTGAGCCAGAAGGGCAGTTGAGCACGCTGCGACCGGGATTACGGCCTCTGGAATGGACACGCAAAGCCAACACAACACATGTTCGTGCGGTCCCTCAACCTTGTCATCGCTCTTACCTGCCTCTTCTTCCTATTGGCAAGCTATGCCGTCCTCTTTAGCGCGTTCCTCCCACTCTCGGGCATCCCTGTACGTCCACATTGCATCCCTCGCCGTCTCCTGACGTACCAACGCCGCCAGCTCCTTGACGTTCTGGCCCGCGACACCCACTACAAGTACTTTGCACTGCTAATTATACCCACCACCGCGTACTTTGTCATCGCGAACTGGGTCGGCTGGCAGTACTATCAAAACTCGTGACGCCTGCTCGGACACGCGTCGTACGCGCACCGTCGTGATAGCATGTATGTCCCTCCGGCTCTCAGCTCGCCAGTGTTGATGGGCCCAATTCAATGTGCCTCATGTGTGCTCTCTGGCGCGATCAGATCACGCACTAATCGATCGCCCTCCGAGACGCCTCCTGCAATGATCCATGTGGAGTCGTCCTCTCTTCGTTCGCCACGTGTCGCTGCGCCATTTACTATCAGACAGTCATTTGTACACATGCCAGCCCGTCCAACGCGCCGCATGTTCAATAGATCCGGGTCCCCCGCTATCGTAGACACTACATACGACCAACGTCCTTGCAGAATTCACAGTCACCTCTGGCATCTTGTCACATTCGCTCAGCCGCCCGTTCAGCCGCATGCCACCAACCAAATGACATGTATGTGGCAAATTCAGGGTGGTGGTTCAGGCGATCGTGACTTCTCGGTTGGGGGCCGAGACCGCATCCGTACTTGTCTCAGTTCTTGCCACAACCGGCTCCGTTCCGGCTCGGTCTGCGTCGGAGCAACAGACCTTGCCGGGCTCGGGTCACGACAGGATACTCTTGAACGTGCTGGGCTTGGGTGGCGTCGGGCACGGAAGCGTGGTCGTGGGGATGGTGGCGGCTCGTCGGTCGCTAGTGCGGACGACTTTGAGCGAGCAGGGCTTGCTTCCCGTCCTCGGATAGATAGTTTTGGACGGGAGCGAGCGACCGGCTCTACGCGCGGTCGGCTAGACAGAAGGCTAACAATACCTGGCTTGGGGCGGAGGGGAAGCTTGCTTGCGCCTGCATCAGAGTCTTCAGTATCGGTTTCTGCACCCACGATCCGCCGAGGGTACCCATTTCTCGCGGCTTTTAGTGCCAACGGACCAGTGGGCGTGGGTGTGGCCACGGATGGGCCATTGATGGGCGGTAGGCGTAAGTAGCGGGCGCGACTGTCAGTAGTTAATGATCGTCCCAGCTCGGCAATCCGTCAGCCAGATCACTCACGCTATCTCCTTAAGGTGGCGCTTCGTTTTGTAGGCCTGGCCCCACTTCTCCAATGCCCGCGCTATCCGAATTCATCAGCGGGTTAGCGGATTGGGACTTTGATGAGTCGAGAACGTACAAAGGACGGATGTGGTGTGGAATTCACGCGCTTTCTTAGCCTGGAGGGCTTGAGGCATGGCAGCTCGCCAGATTTCCCAAATTTTGGTTTTTATCCGAGACGCATGGAACCGTATTGCTGGGAGAGACTTGGCGAACCATGTCAGTGAAAAGGCGATTCTCGCCACAACCGTCATAGCTCACCCTTGTTTTTGAGTGCCAGATCCCAAAAGCACGGAAGAGAAGGTTCTTTTGGTTCTGTCGCACTACCTGGTGGACCTACACGTAGTAATCAGCCCTCGAATTCCCGTGGGACACGTGCGTTGAGAACTCACCAAGGGATGCAACTTGTCTTCCATGTACTTCTCTCTCCATCTATCCCACGCGACTTGCATGTTGGCTCGATCAAATTCGACTTGGCGTTCTCGCAAGAGAGTCCGCTTGTGCCGTCGAGTGCGGGCTGCGGTGAGCCAATTGTGGAACATGCGCCGCATGTTTTCTGGAAATTAATAATAACAAACGAACAGTATGATTCAGTAAAATCGGCACGCGTTTGAAGAGGGGCCCTACCTGCCCGCTTGATGTCAAGATGACTCTCCATAAGACTTAGATCTTCGACGTGTCTTAAACATATGTTCTTCCATTTTCCAAAGAAAGATCTAGGCGAGAAAGTCAGACGCGATCCGCATCGGCAGGATTTCTTCCCTCACTTCAAAACAACCTGCGAGTGGTTTTGGCGGACTTCAAGTTCCCGAAGCTTAATTTCGATGACACGATTTGTCCAGTGACTCAAGGCATCAGCCAACATTCGCTTGAAAAATGTCAGAATTTTTAGAACTTTCTAACCACCGCAAAAACCCTACCATAGTGACTCGGGAGGTAATCTGCTCTTCGGCTATGTGGTGCCAACGTCTGCTATTCGCTTTTGTTTGCCACACTGCGAAGCCGTTTAGTATAGCCGACGAGATCCAGACACCTCGGGTCACTTACTCTGCATGATTCCACCAAGTCGGCGTACTTCTAGAGCCTTGAGTTTGTTTTGCCGCTTCCTTTCTGCAAGCTTGAATTTCCATGTGTTTAATGTCCGTCGTTGTACGATGAATTTCTCGACGACTTTCGCATGTTTGAGTAGCTTCAGCCTCGCGCGCAGTTGGACCCTCCATTTCAGGAGCGCATCAAACTGTATCCGAACAAGATGACGTTGGACCGCAAACCCCCGGCGGTTCTGGTAGACGGTATAAACTTGATGCCAAATTCCCAAAGTCGACGACAAGGCAAATGAATTAGACCGCATGCTGAACGCAAGCGCGCAGTCTGGATACAATCAGCCCCAAGGAAACCATGACTGCATATTTTCCCGTCACCTTCCAGCTGGCGATGCTGGCGCATCTGTTCTCTCCAGACCGACCAAGTGTCTTTGATAAGACGCAACGCTCTGACTCTCTCGAGGAGTTTGCCACGCTCACGAGCTTTCCATACTCGAGTGACCGCTCGGATAAGAACGTCATCCTGTCGAGCAAGATGCTTATCTGCTCTCCTTTCTATTCCCTGCAACCATGATTATCGAAGAATCCCCAAACAGAAGTAACGGACTTACACGTATCCGATCTCGGGTAGTTTTCCATGATCTGATCGCTTGCTTCATCACATGTACATCGTAGAACCCGGTGGCTGTTTGGCGCTCATAGCTGTGAAGATGGATCGGCTCTAGACCCTAATATTTTCAGCGAAGGACGCACGTATACTTCTTCCACTTTTGCATTACTTCACGGCTGACCTGAAGACCGGCCTTCGCTCTCACCACCTTTTCAACATCGCGGATCGCGAGAGCTCGCTTCCAACGTTTCCAGGTTCGCACTACTGCACTACACGTTGTTCTGCGGTAGAATTTGTCTGCGGTCGTTTCTAAACGATCGAGTTTAGACAAACGCGACTTCCAACGCAGGAAAAAACGCAAGACGACGCGTTCGTTGTACTGCAGTTCAGACAGATGTGAACGGAAAGACTGCCGCCATTTTACCCAGGAAACCTTCACAATCTTCAGATCACGCTTTTCACGGATAGTCTTCATCTTCGTTCGCATATCATTTCGCCAGGCGGTCTGCCTTTTCCCTTTCAGCCTTGCCTTCCATAACGTCAGTGCCACACGCAAGCAACGGGCATTTGCAAGCGTAACAGCTTGGTTCTGTGTTTCCATGCGCGAGGCCGCGGTATTACGCCATCGTCGGAGGGCCGATCCAACGATAACATTGTCTCTAGCCTCAGCCACCTGTTGATTTGTCGTCTGGAAGACACCAGGAGTATTAATTGATTTGAAATAACAAAGTAAAGGAAGGTCCGCACAATCAACCACTGGGAGCCGAGGAGCCATATCTCCCAGCTGCGTTCTAGAAGCTTGTCGTCGCGGAACTTATCCGCATCCTCTTCATCTCGTGCCATTTTGATTTTCTTCCAGGCATCTTCCTCATTAATCACGCTGCCCTTGCGTTCACGGGATTGGGGTAGTGGCAGCTGGACGTGAGGTTCGGGCTTGGGCAATTTGATTGGCGAAGGGGCACGCGGGGCCAGACTTCGAAGATCGGGTACCGCTGAATTGGCTGTGGGTCCTGTGCGGACCGCTGCTCGATAAGAAGGCGGGGTGCTCGAGGGGAGGTGCACTATTCCATCCGTGGTGTCCGAGGTACCTTCCCAGGCAGGGGCAGGTCGACTTGCTGGATGATAAGCATTGCGGGGTCGAGGGGTTGCCGGATGGGTAAGACTCGGGGGTAAAATTGGGTTGACTAGGCGAGAAGCGGGATTCGAAGGTCTTGCTTGTAACGTACTCTGGGCCTGGTGGGGCCTCGTGAGACCATAAGGTGCGGACTCCTCGTCACGTTCTGTTTCGGAGATATCTTCTTCGACCTCCTCACTCTGCTCCGTGTCCTGAGTCACCTCACTTGGATCACGATCTTGATGAGAGTGGAGGGTGAATACATCGTCATCGTCATCACGTACTGGGGTCATAAGATATGCTGGTGACCGACTCGGCTTCATAATTGAGGTTTGTCGAGGTTGCGGTGGGGTTTTAGATCGAGGAGGAGGACGCGGCTGCACAGTTCCATAACTATACTGCTTCTTCACCCCATCCCACTTGGCCTGCCAACTGGGCCCCCTCAACTTGCAGATCTCCAGCAGCCTCCCGTAGTGAACTGTTTCAGTCTGACTATCAAGGCCTCGGTGGTGTAACTCGTCATTGTAGGCTTTCAGACCCGACAGAAACGAGGTCGCGGTCGGTGATATTCTCCTTATAACTGCATCGAGAAAGTCGACCTCTGTAAGAGAGAGGGCTTGTAGTTCCGATCTGGACACTGCAGACGCTCGCGAGGCGTCGGCAACTGAAAAAGATGAAGGTGCGGTTGGTAACAAGGACCTTGCGGGCGACGAGGTATGTGTAGGCTTAAAGCCAAACATGGGACATGATGGGGAGCTACAAACGCGCCGCCGCATTTTTACGCGACGCGACCAACACGTGATATCGCTTATCTAACCATCACCATTCCACCCCTTCAGCCTTGCGATCTCCATATCCTTGACGCGATTGCCCTCCTCAGAACTAACAGATCACCACACCAAAAACATATAATGACCACAAGACTCACACTTGCAGCGCTTCCTTCAATCTCCCGACTTCAATGGTAAGCCTGTTCTTTTCTGCAACCAACTCTTCCATGCGCTTCTTCTGGCTCTGGTCTCTGTACTCGTATTGGAGTTTCTGTCGCTCGATTGTCTGCAATAGTTTTCCTGCCTGTGTAATGTCGAACGATTCAATGTACTCGGAGAGCGCCTTCACTCTGGCCTTTATTCCATCAGTGTAATCCAACACATTCTCGGCAACAGTCGGCGACGCGCTGGAGGTGGACAAAGTGTCTTCCGGAAGTGTAAAAACCGGTAGAGAATCCTCTTCTTGCGGCTCCACACTAGGAACAGCCTATACAAGGAGTGTCGATCAATTTACCACGAGCAGAATCATTCCAGTTGACGGGGGATGAGCACCAACCTGATCCTGTGTTTGTACTGGTGGTACGCCTTCCCGTTCCTTTCCCTTTCTACTTCGTGTTACTGCAGAATTAGACTCAGGCTCGTCGGTCTGCCAAGCACGTCGCGTAGTTTGAGGCGGCGTGAGTGGTAACCCACCACCAAACGATACTGCATCTGTGGCTGGCTGCACCACGGCACCTTCAGTGGGAGGGGTCAGACGTCGCTTCTTGGGGGTTGTGGGCTGATCTTCCGTCTTAAGTGTAGCCGTAGCCGGGGGACTATCACATAATCCAAGAAAACTCCTTCGTGGCTTTGTCTCGACTTCAGAGTCAACCTCGGTGGGTACCGGTGAAGGTGGCTGAGGGGGGATTTCACTACTGAATGACGATGTCGAAGGTCCTGGATCCTTTGCCGGTCCAGCCTGAGGCCGCATCGGGCTGAGATCTTGTTCGCGCTGTCTGAGGCCAGCTTCAATGTTGTCTAAACGCTTCTTGCTTCGCGGTGTCTTTGAAGGTGTAAAGTGTTGTTTCTGTGACGAGCGGGTGGGAGTTGCGGTGCTCATATGTGCCCTGGTGTTCTCTTCCCTGGAGAGCCAAGTATTAGATGACTGAGTTGTTGACGAACTTGAGGTAGGGATCTCCTCTGCTTGGGGCACGTCATCTGCCCAGTCTAGTGTGAAGAATCAGGGCACGAGCACGCTAAACGTGCCAAAGCAATCTTACGCCAGAAATCACACCTTGTTTTGTCTGATTGAAGTCTCTTGCAGCAGTAATTTTCACTATTTTCATAAGCATAGCATGTCAGGAATCCCCATAGCGCAATCGTACGGTACAGGTTGAGCATCATGAACCGCACCGATTTGGGTGTTTGGAATTGTTCGCCTTGCGTTTTGCTGCCTCCTCCATATGCTTGCAGTACACTTTTCCATCGGGGCCAAGGCCATTGTAGTACATGATGGTACAAAGCTAGAAAGTAGATGCAACCCAATTGATCAACCGAACTGCCATGCTAAGGAGGTGGTAGTGATTATCTAACGCGATGAGCCAATCATTAATGTCCAAATACTGCCAGGTTTTTATGTCGTATCTCGTACAAAGCCCAGTGTCCCAAGGGACGAAGCGAGAAGCTCCAGGATGCGTTCGCTCTCCTGTTGTTGTATTTTTAACAGTTCCTCCAGTTCAGACAGCAGTTCGCCATTGTCTATGAATACCTCCCCATGCATCCGGAGGAACACATTTTGTAACGTCTGCACCGCCTCGAAATCCTTGTGGGACTGTAGCCGCCGCTTGAGCGCATGTAAGAATTGCTGCAGAAGGTCCAAGGTAACCAGAGACCGCAGTTCTATATCAATCGCGGCTGGTGACAAGCTCTTGATGTAGTCGAAAAGCGTATCATCAACTACGGTGGGAACACATAAGCATCAGACGGAAAGAGGATGTAGTAGCCATCCTCACGATTGCCCTTCGCGGATTTTGCTAGCTTTATTTGGAGAATACTCTTCGATTCGGCCATACCCTTGTCAAGGCGAGTCTTTTTTTCGGTCTTTTCTTTCTTCTTCTCTTCGATAGCAAAGCGGTGCTCAACGCCAGGTAGTGTAGGAAGGAAGAATGGAGCTTGTTCAGGTTTTTTGGGTGGTTCTGTCGGTTGGTTTCGTTGCTGTGACATTGTCCCGTCACATCAACTCGAGGGCAAAGTGAGATGCTGTTACACGTACTTGAATGACTTCGAGATTCAACAATGTTTGCCATCGTGATCGAGGCAGTAGAGTCAGAGTAACAAGGTCCCCTTCTAGTTGAGGAGGTGTGGAGAATACATCGACAGGTTTATCCTCTACGGTTAGTCCAGTCAACGCTTCCAGGGCTGAAGGGACATGTATGAGTCGAGACGCAATGGAGCTAACTAAGCGAAATATACCATCTCTATCTCCACCTTCACCTTCATCTTCGCCTTGCATCGACGGCATCGAGACCTCTGAGATATCTTTCTCGGACACTGTTCGAAGAGTGACCTCCGCAAATTGTGCCCTGTTTGCCCACAGGAACACACCGACACTGTCCACATGGGCCGTCGCTATGAAATCATTTGTGGGTGAGAATGCGATGCTTGTCGCGACACTTGGTGTGCGGAATGCGTCAATTAAACCACCAGTTGGTATATCAAACGTCCGTATTATAGAATCGAGGGATGTCGACACTATCCAGCGACAGTCTGGTGAGAATGCCTAAGGGATGTCAGCAGGTCGTGTTGTCAAATAATTCTTCGGTGCCTACAATGTCAAGGACTTGAGTTTGGCCACATGCTAGTTCTCTCACTAGACGTCTTGTCTCGATATCAACAACCCGCACTGTCATGTCTTCGCAGACAACCGCCAGCAGTCCAGAATTTCTGTGAAGCATGATGGACTGGGCGGATGAGGACAGCACTAACATATAATCCAATTTAGTAGTATGGAAATCAAAAAACTGTTCCCGCTCGATAAACGCCCTGAACACGAAAGTTGGTAAAGGACCTACATTGAGAGTGCCATCCAATGTACCCGCAATGACCAAACGGTTTAAAGCGTCAGTGGCTAGACCTGTAACACAGCGTTCACCAGTCTTAGGTTTAGAAGTAGCATTCAACCGTTCTGCGACTGCTTGAGGGCACAGTCCGATTTTAAATGTTTTCCGCTTCAAGCCAGATTGCATGTTCCACATATGAATTTCCCCTGTCGACGTGCCTGCTATACCAAAATTTCCACAGGCGGAAACGCAGACGCACTAGAAGGACTGGGTAAGTCAAAGTCGGACATCAACACATACGTTTCACACCTTCACAGATCCCAGCAAATTTTTTCGTTTGGCACCTTCGGCATAATTCCAGGTGTGCTTTCCTAGGCGTTTATTCAGCACCGTCCAGGACCGAACCAAAGGTTCGTCGGCATGAGCTGTGAGTACATCATCCCAATCTTTTGATCGCATAGTTGAATAGGCAATGGATGTAACGGACGGAACTTTTAATGATGCCAAGGATTTGGACAGTACCGCGGCTTTTTTGATAAGAGAGCCTAGCGCAAGTCAATCTCGGCTCTTTCATCACCTGCAGTAATGTCATACTCACCTTGGGACATCTCGAACGATCTTGAATCACGGACAACGGAGGTGTACCGCAAGCTCCGGTCTGCTGAGGCGGTCAGCAGCTGTTTTCCATCCTCTCCATAGTATCTGATGAGATGCGGCGGGGCATGGTGTCCTGAGCGGAATTTGAGTAATCGTGGAGCGGCGGTGGGTGAGTCGAACAACCATTGCTGGTCTACGGTTATAGGTGTCGGAAACTAGTTCAATTGAAGCATACCTTGACACAATTATCTTCGCCAGACGTTATCAAAATTGGCTGACCTGGTACCCATTGCACCGCACTGATGGCGCCGTCATGAGCACCTTTAACAAGATGCAAGAGGCGACCACCAGAATTCAGATCCCAGAGAGCTAGATGCCCGTGAGAAGACACAGAGGCGAGGACTTGATGTCCATCTAGCGCGGAAACAGATGAGAAAAACGGAGATCCGCAAAACTGAGCACTGACCGCTTCGGAACGACAATCCTCTGATTGCGCTGCCCTCCATAAACATCCTCATCAACCTCTCATCGGCACGTATGTCATACACTGATATTTCGCCAGATGTAAAGCCAATGCCTACAACATCTATTGCGGGAGACTGGACTAATGCAGTGATAGCAGAAGGTGTCATCCTTGTGAAGCCCTGCGAGGTTAATAGTTTCAAGCTCGAAAACTTGTGTATACATGTCCTGGAAGTAAAAAAAAAATATGTATGGTACAAATACGCAGAGAATGGCGCTCACTGAGTCCGTATGTTCCACAGTTGCAAGTCGCCTTCGCTGCTGGCTACCAACACTTTGTTCAAGTAAGTTGCAGGATGCAGAACCATGACTGCGGTGAAGCCGACATCAAACTGAATAGTGCAAGAAAATGAAGGTTCTGGTAAAATAAGGAGCGCGGGACAGTGTCTTCGAAGAGCTATCCTCACCATCGCGCGAGACATCCCATACAAGCATCCGCCCGCCATCCTCCGTTAGGGCAAGTAAGAGGGAACCAAATATGAGTATAGCGGTCAGTGGCGTTCCGAGAGGATTTGTAGCTCGAGCGACCTGCGAATGTCTATCGATGAAAGTCACCACAGGAATAGAACAACAATCGCACCTCTTTCCCCCGGTGATATTTAATCACATAGACGCTTGATGTTGCCCATACCGCGTCACCCGCCATGTTTAAACATGAGATCGGTTCCGGTTCCTCGGGACCTGTACGAAGGCTGCTTCAACAAGTCCATCGAGTTCAGTAGATATTTACCCACCTACAAACAATAAAGTCATCTTTCCACCTTCCCAAAGTGCCCATGATCTGCCGAGGCATGTAAGTAGGTGTATCCGGGGGCCCTCTGTAGCCCCCTTGTTGGAACGGGTTTGCAAATAAAATGGTATGTGATTCGTGACAAGTCCCAGTGCACGGAATGGCGCAAACAAGTGGGTGTCGCCAAGTGATTTTTGAGATCTTTCTGGTTTTGCGGAGATCCGAATCCTCTTTTGTGGGGGTTCTCTGATCCCTCCGGGTTCTGTGGAGTAAACCATCACTTTGGTATTTCTGCAAAGTGGAAACGGGTCTGGAATTGTAGACATAATAATCACGTGACCACTACGAACTCGATACTAGTGTTAGTCTCTTCTCCAAGACTAGACGGCGCTCGGTCCGTAGCATCGTCCCAGATAGGTACTTCTTCGACCTCAAAGAAACCCTCTCCACCTATCACCTCGCCCTCCCCTACTGCAGTCTCTCCTCCAAGACTAGACGGTGCTCGGTCCATAGCATCGTCTTTGATAGATACTTCTTCGACCTCACGGAAACCTTCTCCACCTATAACCTTTACCGCCTCGCCCTTCTCAGGATCGTTGGTCTTCCCTGCACCTTCACGTACAACCCTCCGTTGTAGTGAATATGCACGGATGAACATGACGAGGATGAGACCAAGAGCTGACAATGGTGTGTTCATGAGCCAGATCGCACTGATGGAGCGAGCGTAGGCATGCATTACTTCGAACCTTGTGGTAAGATCCTGTGACAGGAAAGAATTCGAGGCCGGAAGATAATAAAGGAAGGCCACATACATGGATCGAGGCTATTTGTTTGACACTATCGTTAATTGAAGCGGCGGAAGTATCAATCACAAATCCCGCAATACTCCTAAGTTTTCGTGGGAGGGTGCTGGAGATGATGGTTTCTCCGATTGTGATACCAATTGTACCACCCAGCGTGCTGGCAGATGTGAGGCATGATTACCCACAGCACAGATGAGAAAGCTATTACGCACCGCAGAAACATAAAAGCTCCCGTACTCGTTGCCATGTCTTTTAGAGGCATGGCAGCTTGGAGAGCGACGAGTGGCGGCTATGGACAACAGCCTTAGCAAGACAGCGAAATGCGAAGCATTCAACACACCTGGAATAGGCACCCAATGCCAAGCGCTGCAATGAGCGGATATATCTCTTGGGTGGCACTGCGAAATTGATACACAGCGGTACGAGTCAAACGTGGTTATACTCACATGCCAGATGTACTGTCAAGTGTGATCATAAGGCCCCATCCAATAGTCATCATGACCCAGGCCACCCATATGATCGGACGGTATGAGCCTGTGCGTGTCAGAAGCACGCCCGACAGTGCCGACTGCAGAGAGCTGCCAAGGGAATAGGGAAGCATCCTGTTGCAATGAAATGTAAATATTTTCCATGTCTCACACAGTCGACTTACTTGACCCCGGAGGTGGTAGCAGACGCGCCGAGGACTATGCGGGCTTTTAGTTATTAACACGGAAAAGGGCTGATTTAACTTGCCTTGGTAGTACAAAGGCAAATAGCTAATGAATTATATTATTGGTGGAGCTCGGCGCGCAAAAATAAGAAACATACTACGATCCTGCTTTCAGTTAAAAAAACATACGCCAATATTCGTCAAATCTAATCGACGTACCCGAAAAGAAAACGACAGCATGCAAAAACACAGAGATTAGAATAACGCCGGTCGTGCGTGTCTGACTAGAAAGTTGGAAGCTTGCAAAGAGGAAGGACAATCCATGCACCTTAAACAGTCGAGGAGGGATGATTGCAGACCGTGTAGTATACATCTCGTTGACTGCGTAGACCACGAGTAACATGCTTCCGATAACGAGGAGAGCGACGGTTTCCGCGCTCTTCCCTAGATCATTATGAGCCCATTGTCTTCGACTCTTTGAAAGAGTTTACATACACGTGGTTTCGCTCGAGTTGAACCCCAACAAAAGGCATATTACGCCAGAGACAGCAGTGGTCAAACCTATAAAATCAAATTCTCTGACATAGTCGTGGAATGGTCTTCCCTGATGCGGGTTGAGGTTGAGAAAGAAGAACAACAGAGCCCCTGCTATACCACCGGTTGGTCTATCGTCATCGTCAAACAGAATCCAGGGACTCTAGATAAACCACTGACAGATTGATCCAAAAGCACCTTTCCGCCCAAATCAGTATAACCGTTCACAATGACGAGAAAACATACCATCTCCATGAAACATGGTCGGTTAATACCTAAACACAAGATTAAGTTATGAACAGCGTTTGGTCCAAGTCAGACGCACTCCACCGATGAGAGGTCCTACGACACTGCAAAGACTGATTAATGGACCGTTGACGACAAGAAACAATTGTTACCTGGCGATGCCCCAAGTGGCACTAATGGCTCCCCCATATTTCCCTCGGCTAGGGATTTAAGCGATTGGACTGAAGATAGATGAAGGCGCACAACCTACTCTCTGAGGGACACAATATCCGATACCGTGATTTGGACCAACTGGATGATACCGCCGCCACCTATTCCTTGTACAGCGCGGCAAACTATGAGCCACGACATACTCTGCGCAGCACCACATAATGCTGATCCGACCTAAAGACAGTGTCACTTCGAGATCGGCTACGACAGGTAAACCACACACCAAAAATATGACTATACACCCATACAATACAGGCTTTCGGCCTGTAAACATGGAAATTGGGTAGGAAAAATCGGCTAGGGTAAAGCATTAGGTTGCCAACCTAAAGTATTAGACAGCTTGGCGTAAAGCGGCCCCGCGGCCGCCGACGCTAGCATGTATGCGCTGGGATTAGGATTAGGCCCGCTTGCCCACAGTGATAGAGCAACAAGCTTACCTCCCAACCCAGCTGTAATTATTGCCTCCTCCTAGTTTAGCAACAATGGTGGGCAAAGCTGTAGCTACTATGGTCTTATGCACTTCAATATACTTTCCATGGAAGAGTGAGATACATACCTGATCGAGCGCGGCGAGAAAGTTGGTGCACATAAGACCGAAAAAGACGATTCCGAGGCGATTTTTTGGAACAACGTGCTGTTCATTCTCCTTCCAGGACGCGCCTGGTTGAGCTTTCGGTGGTGGAGCCATAAGTATGGCAGCGGACGAGGACATGGTAGAGATGGAAGATGGAGGGGAATGAACGGTGGAATATCTCAGTCAGTAAGGGATTGATGAGTAAAACACGATGTGCTCTTTCCAGTGACATGCTATGTCTGAAGCGAAGTTCACCTACAAACATATCTCACGTGCTCCCGGAGGATGGTACGCAATCAGTTTGGCCTTGCGAAGATGCTGAAATCAACTAGTGCGGGTAACTTACCGGAGCAATACAGTCAACGACAGAGCACGCGGGTCACTGCTCGCCAACACCGCAATTAGTACGTCTCCAGTCACACTGCCAAGCAACCTAGCAACACAAATTGCCAGTGAACATGAGTGCAAGTCGACATACTCGTGCAACATCTTACCAGTCAAGAACAATACGATATACATTATAATTTGACATTGTCAAACACTGCTCCGCTACATGTTGGAAGGATGACAAGACTCAGCGACATGCCAAATCTGGCAATGTCCTCAGTGGCACAGAAAACCTTATCTCAGCGCTTTGATTTCTGCTCTTGACCTCGCTCCGTTTACCTCTCTTTCTTCTCTACATAGAGTTCACAAAATGGCTACTCCAACTGAACCACAGAACGTACCCACCTTCAAACTTGTCCTCGGTATGTCAATACGCCCGCTTTCTACCCAATGGTTTATTCGAGTACTGATTTTCCTTCGTGTTTGATCGATACCCTGTCTCTATCACTTTCTGTCGCATTCCTACACGACCCCTCCACACTTCCGTACACTGGCCCTGAATTTCCTAGTTGGTGATGGTGGTACTGGAAAAACCACCTTTGTCAAGGTAAGGCCCACGATGACAGCTGAATCCGATCGCGTGCTGATCCTCACGACCACACAGCGCCACCTGACCGGTGAATTCGAGAAGAAGTACATCGGTGCGATTCTATTCGCTTTACACACGAAATCCGCATTTCTGATGGCAATTCGTAGCCACCCTTGGCGTCGAAGTCCACCCCTTGACGTTCTCAACCAACTTCGGCACCATCTGTTTCAACGTCTGGGATACTGCGGGTCAGGAGAAGTTCGGTGGTCTCCGCGATGGTTATTACATACAAGGCCAATGTGGCATCATCATGTTCGATGTCACCTCGAGAATCACGTACAAGAATGTGCCCAACTGGCACCGTGATCTCGAGCGTGTCTGCGAGAACATCCCAATCGTTTTGTGTGGAAACAAAGTCGACGTTAAGGCGAGTTGACGCATACTGTTAATGTCCCGAAGTCTAAATAGATCACTCCATAGGAACGTAAAGTGAAGACGGGTGCTGTCACTTTCCATCGCAAAAAGAACCTCCAGTACTTCGAGATTTCCGCAAAGTCGAACTATAACTTTGAGAAGCCTTTCCTGTGGTTGGCAAGGAAGTTGGTCGGGTAGGCCTAGGTTACTATCCTGATTTCCACCAATTAACGTTCCACTCGCGCATTGCAGAAACAACGCGCTCGAATTTGTTGCTGCGCCGGCTCTCGCTCCCGCTGAAGTTCCAGTTGATGCCGCTCTGATGGCGCAATACCAGCAAGAGTTGAAAAATGTAATCGACTCTCATCCTTTGATCGATTATACATTTTTGACTCGTGATACCAGGCTGAGGCTGTTCCTCTCCCCGAAGAGGAAGACGATCTTTGAACACACTAGCATTTTTCACATGCTCGACACGGCCGTGATCCCGTAGTTTTCTGTCGCTCATACAGTTCCTCTCTTCCTCTTTTTTTTTCATTATCCACTTCTTTTAGCCATCTCTACCTGCAAGAGTCAATTACCTTGTCATTATATTCAGCAAGCATGAATCATGTGCTCTCCACGAATCGATTTGTGAATGTAAAAGCAGGCACGTAGTACGACCTTGAGTACGACAATGTCATTCGGAGCTGGGTACAGAGAGTTCATGAGTTTATTGTGTTCATGACGATACCTAAGCACCCAAGTCTGTCGGTTTGACGAGCCTTGGAAGAGATGGCGACTCTTGCAATGCCCTTTGTGCCAACAGGCCACAAGCTAACAGTAAACCCTTTCTCTCGAGGCTCGTAAGCTGCAGTACTCCATCGCCTTCATCTAAAAACTGCATCTGGAAATACTGTGGCCAGGACAGAAAAGCACGCAGTGTGTGCTGGTCTTTGATGCCGAGTTGTGCAAAAGCGTCGAAATGGTGCTCAAGGCTGGGTGCCAGGGAACCCAAAAAGTCCTTTATGGCGAAATCAGGACCCCCTATACTCAATTCGACCACATCGCAAAGAGAAATAGACTCACTGACACCGTGACATCTTTGGGATCCTCCAGGTTCATTGTGGGCTGTAGCCCCGCTTGATCCACACAGCTTGAACTAATGGCAGCTGCTGACCGCGCGGCATCTGTTTGCTTCTTACGAGCATATCTAGTGCACATGAGGTGAGGCCGCTTAGTGTCCACATATCTCTTCAAGTAGACACGCGCCGGCCAGCTATCCTCATACCTGACCAACCACGGAATGGTCATTCTAGCCTAGAGCAGTGCCAGCAATCAGCTTGCAAACGGCGTATGGCATGCACACACACTTTCGCAATGAGTCGATCCACACGGCCCGGAGCTTGCTCTTCTAAATATTTGAACGGATGCAAGTACTGGCGATAGAGAGCTCGAATGGTCCTCTACCGCTCTGAAATCAAGACCGCGCAGAATGTTTAATGAGGAATAACAAACGGTTAATTCCTTGTGTTCATTAGAGCCTTCCGTGATTCCCGCGGCCTGGAAGAACAGAGAAGCGCTCCGGTTCGTATTTTGGAACATTGACACCGTGCCTGGACTTGGAATGGGGACGGTGCACTGGTCGGGCGCGATGGCCCTAGAAGAACATCGTTCAGCTGCAGACATGAGGTGTCGTCTGATCTGTACCAGACTCCGAGGCAGAGTTTATATGCGATGAATGGCAGCACAGAGACTGTGCAGCCCATGCTGGGGAGGACGTGCTTGGAGTGGGGAGGGCGACGAGTATGTACATTGTGCGCTTCCGTGTAGGACACGAAGATAACGGAGCACGTGACTGATAGCGTATGTAAGAGGATAACCGCTGTGACAGACCTCGCTCGAGTCGTTATTGTCAATCATGCCCGTGAAAAAGTCGCACTCGGTCTACCAAGCGGACGCCATCTTCGAGGATGACATCGACATGGAGTCCCTCCTCTCGTCCCCGCTCGCCCCCGCAGCACCTCCACAGCCATCCTTCCCCATTCACACAGCCAAGCCATCCCCTCCCCAGCAGCGCGACCCCCCAGATGCCCTAGCTCGCGGCCGCCCCCAAAGATCGTCTATACCCCCGTGCATACCAGACCCCGCAGTCGACATTACTCGCTTGCGTGTCCGCGCCCAACGCCACCATTGCTTGTATCCCGGCGCAACCTTCCAGGGCACTCAGAAGAGCGGTAGGAACAGCTACGATGTCGACGTTACCATTGTCGTATGTCCTGCCTCCGTCGCCGCACATATCGCATACTCATGACCCAAAGGACGTCGACTTCTCTTCCTCGTTTCTCTGCGGATACCTGCGCATACGCGGATTGACCAATGACTGGCCCGAATTGACAACTTACTTTGACGCGGAAATCATCGGTAGCCGTTACGGCTTTCTGACCCAGAAGTGGGGAGCGAACGAGCAAGAAGATATGGTGCATTGGCAACGTTTCCCCGCTTTCCGACACGTCAAGAACGAACTTAGGAGACCACATCTCACCATGCCTGATCGCGATCGGGGGGCCGTCTTTATGAGATGGAAGGAGAGATTCCTTGTCCCCGATCATAGAGTGCAAGATATCAATGGCGCGAGTTTTGCAGGTATGTCTCGCGGAATACGCGTCTATGACATGCACCAAAGACTGGTCTTAATAGGTTTCTACTACGTTTGTGTCGACTTCAACCCACAATCTCCAGGAACCAATATTCGCTCTGTCACACAACCATTCCCTCTCTGCTCAGAGGAGTGCGGGGAAGGTGATTCGCTGACGTCGCCTTCCCCTGCTAAACTAGAATCTATCCCCATTGGTCGTCGCCGTCGAGACTCCAGTGTCCGACGAGGAGGACGCGGGTCCTCCATTGGGCCTCGTTGCCCACCGCCTGCTGCCACTATGAGTGGCTTCTACTTCCACCAAAATTCTGAGCCGTGAGTCATGTCACATTTACCCTTGAATTCCACCGACTGGGCGATTTACGTATTTCTACTAGTTATCAGCAACTATCGCTGAGCCACGTCCCTGAACGCTCGAGCTCCTGCTTCGAGTTTCGCTAAAAACTCTGGTGGCGAAAGTTAATTGGCATCATCATCTCTTTCAACGGACAGCGCCCTGTCGCTCTCCAACCTGGACTGTATATCCGTGAACTTGTGTGGTTCTCGCTTAGTGTTACCCTCTCATGGCACATACGTTACATGTACTCTGTACACACTCCTTGTTTTAATAATGGGTTCATCAGTTATTGTCCATTCCATTTTAGTTACGTAAATTTGCAATTGTCTTCCTCGACAATTGCAAGATTAGCCTGAGTCGCTCTGGAAGAGAATGGAGAACTTAATCCGGAACTTTACATATTTTCGCAGGTGGACCAGGTCCTCACATAGCGCGGTGATCCGGCCCATTCGAGTCATGTTATTCGAGTCGCGGGGACAGCTTCCTGAAGAGCTTGCGCGACTTCCGGGCTTTACACCTGACTATCTGTCGCCTCGACAGAGGGGTGAGTAAATTAATATTATCCACCGTGATCCGTGCTGACTATGCGCGAGCACATACCTATATCCACTCAATGTTAATGGGCGTCCATCGCCACGACTGATCCCGCAGCCAACACCGGCTTGCTCCTCGGGTTGCCACAGTGGGTGCCGGGTTCGTCGGCGCTGTCGTGCCGGGCTTACACTCTGACATAGCATTGCCGGAATTACTATGGGGATAAACCCCAAGCTCAACACCAATTTCATGGCACGTCGAATCCTTCCAGTAGGTATCATGTGGCGTTGCATTGCATTGCATGCGCGTTACATATGCAGATGTACGAGAAGGCGTCGAACTTCGGCGAACGTGGCGGGTAGGCTGTGACTAAGTTTGGCGATGATATTGACGTATGTCTGATGGTGGCCCAATCGGCTGTTGTGACTCTGCCCCCTTTACCAGGACAACACCTATCCCGTGCGTAGAGACTGTCTCTGACCAGGGACCGCCTGCGAGGGGCTTGGCTCTAACGTTCCTGGACACTTTCCACGGAACTGAATCCCAAGCCTAACATCCCTTCCCACGATATTCAGAACACAAGTCAACTCCGAGATGGGACGAGAAAGAGAACGTCCACGAGTTGACGCTCGCAGACTACGCATGCTGCGGTTGATATATAAGTCACTAGTCACTGGGCGCGTTCACGTCACCTAAGAACGTGACAGTGCTGACAAGTTCAGGGATCCGCTTTCGCACTCATTTCAATGTGTATAAGCGTGCGTGTCATTGGTGTTCTGTGTAGAGTGCTTTATTTATTTGGCAGGAACCCTTTTTGACGCGCGCTCGCGGCGTGGTACTACAGGGTCCAACTCTTGGCGAGTGACCAATTTCTGTCAGTTCCACAATGGTTTGTCGCACGGGTAGGTAGGTGGAAGTACGTGCTTTGTATACTGAGCCTAATGGGGGGACAATACAGATATCCCGAATGGATCAAGCAGGCGTTCACCCGGGTCCCTTGTCTCATGCGAGCATATCGCGCATCGATCATGATCAGGGTGTACGTCCCGCGGAGGGTCCGGATGTATGACGGCTCATTTGAGCTGATCCCTCAGCCTGACCTTGCTTGGTTCCGAGTCATCTACAAGAGCAATCTTCCGTTTAGTGTGATTGCGCGGATGGTAAGGATCCGTTAGTTTCAACCTAAGTTTCGTTCCGTTATTGACGATGGCTCAGTTCATGGCTCATTATTTAAAGAACAATGCGCCCGCGGAGAAGGCTGGGAGGAAGATCCCCGACTACCGCACGTCTGGAGCGTTCGATCTGCGCCGGTTACGGAACTGACAGCGCTGGAATGTAAAAGAATCATCGTAGGCCCTGGATACCTTGCTTCTCTGTACAAACCCAATGTCCAACTCAAATGGGATGTGGTCCATGGTGTAGTGCCCTCCACCGAAGAAAATATCTTTTGGAACGGGCAACTATATTCATCGCTGCTCGGGCGGTCGAAGCATTTCGAGGCCAAGGTGGAGTGGGAGGATATTATGGAATCATTGTAGGTAAGTTGGCTGGCGTCCGGAGGGGCTGATAGGGGGCTAGGCCCAAGGGACACGCCTCGCTATTTCACGATTGAGATTCAGGTCCGGGCCGACTACCTTTGAAGGAAGGCCTTGTATTGACATGAGCCACGCGTCATGCACGTGTAGGTAGATTATATTTCTGAAGCTGATTAGCCCCATCACATTCGAGGCGCTCAAGGCCAAGGACGACGGCGGCGAGGAGGTACAACACGTGGATTCGAAAACGAATGGAAAACATGATTTTCTTGAGCTATCACTTGGCGATGACTGGGCGGGGACAAGGAACGTCGTGTCGTTCCCAGGCATGCTGGCGCTGTATTAGCGGAAGTTGCGGTGACCACGGTGGGCGGATTAGGAGCTCTGGCTGGCGGACGATATGAGGCGGGGATGTTGCGGAGGCAGTTCATAAAGCGAGTGTAGTAATGTTCGGGCTTGACCGAGTGATTTCCCAATTCCTTTCTTCACTGCGCAGGCAGCTTGAGTCGGCTCAGCCTCGCCTGCCAGCGCGAGCAAGTCCTCCCTTTTCTTTCCGACACCAGCACGTCCTTCACAATGGCCTCCCATCCCTCCGGAACCAACAACGTCGTCGGCGTACACTACCGCGTTGGAAAGAAAATCGGCGAAGGCTCCTTTGGCGTCATCTTCGAAGGTGCGACACCGACACCTCTCCATTATCCGCCCTCACATCCGTCCCAGGGACAAACTTGCTCAACTCACAGACCGTCGCCATCAAGTTTGTCCGTCCACAGCTGCCTTTCCTCTCCAACCCGCGTGCTCATCTTCTCGCACAGGAACCTCGCAAGGCCGAAGCTCCTCAACTGCGGGATGAATGTCGCTCGTATCGTATCCTTGCGGGCTGTCGTGCGTCCTCATATCCTGCCATAATCCCGTCGACCGATGTTGTTTCTAGCTGGGATACCTCAGATCTACCACTTTGGTCAAGAGGGCCTACACAACATTCTGGTCATCGACCTCCTCGGTCCCAGTTTGGAAGACCTCTTTGACATGTGTGGCCGCAAGTTCTCCACCAAAACTGTCTGCATGGCCGCAAGGCAGATGGTGTGTCTCACTACCTAAGAACATTAACCATACTTAGACACATTGCTGTAGATCTCCAGAGTGCAAACCATCCACGAGAAAAACCTCATATACCGCGACATAAAACCCGACAACTTCCTCATCGGTCGTGCTGGAACTAAGGCTGCCAACGGTAGGTTCCTCTTGCTGACCCCGGGATGACCCAGACCCTCATAGCACTGACCGCAGTCGTTCACGTTGTTGATTTTGGCATGGCCAAGCAATACCGTGACCCAAAGACGAAACAGCACATTCCTTACCGTGAACGGAAGAGCCTCAGCGGTACTGCACGGTATATGAGCATCAATACGCATTTAGGACGGGGTACGTCGGCTTTAGTGAATACATCACCGCTAGTGTTTCTGAGACATTTTTTCCAGAGCAATCGCGAAGGGATGACCTGGAATCTCTTGGCCACGTCTTCATGTATTTTCTGCGCGGCAGCCTGCCTTGGCAAGGTCTCAAAGCTGCGACAAACAAGCAGAAGTACGAGAAGATCGGAGAAAAGAAGCAAACGACACAAATTAAAGAACTTTGTGAAGGCTACCCAGGTCGGATTTTGAGCCCGGCCGCCCCAGCTTTCGTCTGATCAGTTACTCAGAGGAATTTGGTATCTATCTTAACTATGTCCGCAAACTCGGTTTCGAAGAAACTCCCGACTACGATTTCCTGCGAGAATTGTTCGCCAAGGTCATGAAAAACAATAACGAAGTTGACGATGGTGTTTTCGATTGGAATTTGCTGAATGGTATGTGTGTGGTGTACCTCTCTGCCTTCTTGGCTCATTAAATCACCAGGTGGTAAAGGTTGGGAAGCATCGATGGTGCGTCCCTCTATATGCGACAAATCACTTAAGAGTTGATGCCATAGCGGCGTGTAGGGTCAGCCGGTCCTCTCCCAGGTCCAGAATGCGCCAGCAGCTCAGCCTCAAGATCGTCGACGGGATTTGGAAAGACAACGAGATGCCGAGTGGAGAAGGGCATCGCAAGGCAACCCACAAGTGATTCCTCCGTCCCCTGCTCTCGTTCGTCATGGGTCGAAGCAGCGTAGGGTCCCAAATGTGCTTACGCCTGGCGCAGGCGCTACCGGGCAGGCCACACCCTTGTCAGCAGCCGCTCAGGTCAACGTTCCCATATCATCACCCCAGAACCGAGCGAGTTACAGCGGGGCTGCGCAACACCCGTACGCCAATGCCGCTCCAGGCGCGGATTACGGAAACGACGAAGCATACTCCAATCAACCCTATGGTCGTGCCTCACCTATGGTGTCAACCGTGGGCGCTGCACCGCCGGCGATCAGTAACGTTCGTGCACGAGGAAATGAAGTCGGTATATCACAAGGGGACGAGTATCATGACCAAAACGGCAATGCCCAGGAGCCGAAGTCAAGTTTCTGGAGAATCCTTACTTGTCGATGCGGTTAGACACCCGTCCTCGACACCACCGTTCTTTGTTATATCGTCATGCTCCTCTGCTACCGTGAACGTCCTGAAACGCACATCGCCACGTCGCCAGTCATTTCTTCGCCATCGAATTTTGATATACCCATCCACTTCATTAGTCACGCCTTAATATCCGCTTCACTTGGTCATATGGTTTTTACCAGGACATGGTAATGCTGACATCCTCAAGACTCAAGAATTTTTGCTATCATGGAACCCTGAAGAACTTCTTTACGATCTGATTAGTGCTTTGCTAGTTGGTAGCAAAATATGTGTTCAAGAATTCAGTTATGTGTGAGATTCTGATGGTGTCAACGGGAATACAGCAACAACATGAATCATACAACTATCGACGGTACATATGCACGACTACTTGGGTGATTGTTGGTCGGACAGGGCAGGGGCAAAAGTGGTACTACAGTTGGACCGTCACTCACAGACGGAAATCCAAACGTACCACCGACCTTAGTTACTCACTTTGTCGTTGACCGCTACGTTAGTTCGGGCGAAGCGGCTGCTTCTGGTTCCCGACCGTCAACTGTCTCGGAGGTGTCTGGGACGGGCGGACTTGCGATCCTTCCGTTGCAGCCCAGAGAAGGTAGCCCTTGCGCCTTGTATCTCCTTCCGATCGATGGTTCGGACGGACCCCTCCTCCGGCCGTGCTGCTGCCCCCCAGAGTAAGACTGTCGACGGCTATGACGAGCATCTCCTCCCACACGTCCTCTCATCCTGTAGTTACGCGGTTCCGTCGGTGTACGCCGACGAGTAGACGGGGAGACGCTCTCGGGAGAAGACGGCGTGGGCAGAGGGAGTGTCTCGATGGAGGGGTATTCCGGTTCCTGGTCCTCGGTTTGGTGGTCGGTGGCGTTTCGTGTTCTCCACCTCGGATGGGCGAAATCTCTAGTAACATAAGGAGTGATGTTGGGCAGACCACTGTGTGGTGCAGACCGACGATGAAAGGATCCAGAAGAGCTATACCTCCTTTGGATTTCACCCAGGTTTTCGTGGTATTCCTCACGCTCGCGCTTGTATGTCTCCACCTGAGCCCGTAACTCACGATTCTCTGCTTCCAGTTTCAGGATACAACCAGACAAGTCCTCGGAAGGCCGGCTGGTGGAAGTATTTCGAGTGAAGTTGAGATTCTTTTGCACACCAACATGGTTATATTGAGGATTCACGGAAGGGTTGATTACAGTACCGCTGACAGGAAGAACAGGGTCGGAAGAGAGGGGTGCAGTAGTAACGTGAGGGGCTGCACTAGAGCGATTCAACTGGAATGTCTGATTGAGTGCATTGGCAAGGTCATGATTATCATTTGGCGATGTTTGGACTCGGAGTGTGACACGTTTCGACCGTGGTAGCCTTTCAAGTCGTTCGGCGTAAGGTTCTGCTTCTCGCTGCAGTGAGTGGGCCAGGCTCACCGAGAAGCAGAACCTTGTAAGACTTTTTTCTTCCTCTTCGACGGCGATCCCCTGGGTAACTCTTGCGAGCACGATGGGAGGTTGTCAATGTCGGGAGATCCTGCAGTATCTGATAACAAAAGAGAAGCCCGCTTTCGCTTTTGTTGCAAAGATGGCGGGTTCTTTTCTCTTCTCCGATTGTGCCATTCGGGCAGTGGAATTGCGACATAATCCAAGACCAGCCTTGTTTTTGACTGCAACCCAGTTGCAAGCTGAGTGTCCGAAGGAGTAACTGGTGCTGATGGTGGGAAATAAGAGACTGAAGGAGAGTCGAGGTCCGTCGGGAGATCTGTCAGGTCGCTGAGATTTCCAGCATCATCTACAATGACAGATGAACGAGATGGAGGTCGTCCTGCACTTGGAGGTGGGGTGTACTTCAACATATCATGTTGAGTCCCAGGTGCTTGATTAACGGCAAGTGAGACAAAATCAGAGAGGCGGGGGGATTGAACTCCGTTCATGCCTCGCGATGAAGCGGGGGACAATATTTCAACGGAACCGGTCCTTTGAAGATCACTGCCCTTAGGTGCTGGTCCTGCCAAGTCCCTTGAAGTAAACTCGTCCAAGACCTGACCATCACGAGGCTCGTCACTATCGATGTCGTCTGGTAGCCCAACCAACGTCTTTGCAGGACTTTTCGCGATCTAAGCGAGATGTAGTCGACAGAAGAGGGAAGGATTTCAAGTAACTCACTGGAACTGATGTTGCCTGTACAAATCGATCGTACCACCCATGTTTGGTGACCTCAGGTTCTATGGCCCTGCATGTCGTAAAAGTCTTGGCCAGGTAGACAAGCCTATGCGAGACATTAGGCCGAGAACCCCTTTCTTCGTCTTCGATGGCCCGCTGCCGCACCCCTTGATACTGCTGCGAACTGCTGCGATGAGCCTGGTGCCAATTCGCATCCCCGTCATGGAAATCGGAAAGTGTTATAGCGTCCACCGAATGGACGGAATCTGAGTCGAGTAGGTGTGTGTAGCATCTGGTGCCGTGGCATGATTTGCAGTATATGGCGGCAGACGCAGACACCGGGTGTGGTGCACGCGCTCGACAACTCCTCATCGCCTGGAGCGTGTCAAGCCCAGTATCTTGTTATATACAAGGAGAATGGGCACACCTTGGCATCGTTCTGTCGTTTCTGGAGCAATTTACAAGCAGCCTCGAATATATTCGCATCCCGTCCAGCAAGTAACTGACTTTACCAATGAATGAGTACAAACTCACATATAATAGAGACGACTTACAGCGGCCCATCTGACAAGTACCCGTACGCATTGGTGTAGCTTACGTCGGCACGTTGAATTGCCCTGACTGCCCGGTCCCTGATTTCCAGCAGGTCGTTGAAGGGTCGACATTGAACTGGCTGCATCTTTCCGCAGCAGCATGTCCTGCCTTCCACATAACACAAGGGGCAGAGAGTAAGACCTCCACCAACTGGTACAATTCCCGCAGAGGCGGCCGAAGACGCGGGAAGACAAGAGTCACATTCAAAGAAACTTTGGAATATATCAGCCCCACAAAAGTCGCAGTGAAGATTGTCCGTATGGTCGTTAGATTGCGAAAGGTGGGGCATCGAATCGCGAGAAATCGAGACCTCGGTAGCAAGGATGTCATCGAAAAGGCAGACGAGTTGTTTCAGGTTCTCTGTAGGTGGAGGACAGGAACTGATTTCATGATACCTCGGCAGCTCTTCCACAAGTCCAATGAAATGGCGCAATGCATGGAATATATTTGATTTCACTTTGTATATTTCTTGTCTGCACACTCTGCACATGATGGGTCAACATGCATTTAACTGCATGTTACCGGAATCTCACCTGTGGTATATGGGAAGCTCATGCCACAGCGCCGTCTGCAGACCATTGAGAGACATTCGTGACCACGACGTCTTGATTGTAATTCCGCCCTTGTTGACCACTTGATGGCAGCTTCGCGGAGGAATGAGAACAAGGTCACCTAACACTTGTTCAGCAATATAGATATCGAAAGGAGCTTTGGCGAGTTCCTCGATAGTCACGACGTGTGTCTCTAGATCGACCTCTTGTCCCAATTGGTGAAAATATGCGGCAACCCGAGGAGCAGCGGAAGACTTTGTCATGAACCAGAATGCTGAACCAGAATGTTCTGAAAAACACATAAGGTTCTGGCCAGAGGATGCACAGAGGTCTTTATGGAATGGTGTGAACGTGTCCCCTATGCCCATGTAGCACATGAGAGTCTGGACCTTGGCCTAAACTGGTGAGATGGTAAAAAAAAAAAGGAAGGGGGATCAGCAACAAACCTCCTCTGGAAGAAACTTAAGGAAATCGTTTGGGCCGTGGAACAAAAGTTCGTCAGGTATAGCACCCGACTGGACAAGCCACTCGGTCCACGCGGCGGGACAGTCGCCATCTTTTCCATAGAGTCGCTCGTGCTCTAAAAGATCAGTGAGTCTTTTACTCGCCGCGCAGGACCAAGCATAGCTTACCGTCTGCACTTGCATATGCAGGTGTTTCACGCAATCTTTTGATAAAGTCGTCGATGGTGATCTTGAGGTCGACCCAACTGTGGACATTTCGGACAGTTGGGTCTGGATGATAGAGTCAGAGAGGAGCTCTGAGGAGCCAAACACGACTGACTTTGATCCCCGTTCTTTCTGAGCCAGTCAATATTGAACAAAGCCTTGGGCCAGCGGGGATGTCGGTTCCAGCCATTGATGATCAAAGGGTTTCCGTCCCTCTCGACTTCTTGGATGACCATGTCGACTCTGGCATTGGGAGCGGAGTAGTGGACGCGCTTAACGTCATAAAAGTTGGGAGAGCTCGCGATGATGGACTGAAGATCCCAGCCGAGGGTAGAAATTAGGGGGCGAGTGAAGGAGGGCCGAGCCGTTGGATGTGTGTAATCGACAAGGTCGGGCCCCTGCGAGGGTGCTCTGGAAGACATGATGGCGACGGCGACGACGGCGATGTCGATGGCTACTTGGCTACTTGGCGCCCAGAAAGTCATCGGCACGTGATCTGTCGCGTCTTGTCCACATCGTCGATGTCTGTCCCAGCAACTAACGACCACCCACCATTCACACAGGACCCTGATTTTGACTTCTGGGACTTTATCAGCTGTACAGTCTGCCATCTTTCCTTCTCCCCACCCGACAGAGGTCCGCCCCCAGTACCGTTTTGGGTCACCGAATGTGGCCATGTCTTGTGCAACTTTCACCTCAGTCGGCCCGACTGTTCTGGTTCACAGGTTGTGTACTGATTCCTCCAACAGACCCAAACCAGAGCTGCACAAAATGTGGCGAACAAGCCATACAACTCGTCCCCCTCCAGCGCAACGTACGCCCGCCCCGGGTCTTGCGTCTCGTATGCTAATGCTACTATACTAGATCGATCCACCCATGGCAGATTGGTTTCGCTTCTTGCCTCATGCAGTCGACGGCATAGCCAATGCTGTCAAGGTAAATCCCACCGGGTACCTCGATATGACGCGTCATCTCTTCTCGGCCGAATCCAGTTTCAGCAAGAGTCGCTTGCTGCCCTCGTGCGACATTATCGAAATCAGTGCCAACAACTTGCTTCGACGTGTGATCGCTTACGAAACGAACGTAGGTCGCTGAGAAAGTCAGTACTTTGCCTAATTGCCTTGCCAACAATACCGAGTATGCTCTAGGGATGTCGAAGCGCTGCAAAGAGAACTTCATCTATGCCGCAGCAGGGGAGTCGTTGTGGACCAAACCCGAGAGTCATCGGTGCATCTGAACCACAACGGGAAGCGACCCTTGGTCGGGTAAGTGGTTACAATTAATGCATGTATGCTGAGGCTAATAGGCCCAGTCAGAACAACAGCGCCAAAACGAACTCGAGCCCGAGGTCTGTTCCAACCCCGGTGGGTCCCTTGCGTCTTACTCTCCCACCTGGAGAACACCCCTCTTTCAGTCGACAAGAACAAGAGTTCGCGGTTGACAGACCTGGCAGTAGCCGGTTTGCCGAGTATGCGTTCGTCCTACTCCCCCGCATCTCTCTTATTCCCTCTCTAGGCGCTACACGTATCATGGAGAGGGAATGAGAGGGGCCCAACCTATAGATGAACAATCGGCATCCCTACGGCCGAGATTGCCTGATATAAGCCAAGGTCCAATGGCACCACCACCTCCACCAAATCGGGGCAAGCGCTTCAAACCAGCGCATGGCCAGGCACACTCTCAGATTGACCAACTTGAAAGGATGGAGACCTCGACGCCTGGACTGCCGCGAATTACGAAGGCTTCTGAAAACATGGGGCCACCACCGACACCTCAGCGACCATTTTCTATGGCGTTGCGGATGCCGACTAGAGTAACAAATCAAAGTACCACGTTTCAAGGATCTTTGCAAACCAATCGATTCATACCTAGCTCTTCCCACGGTCGGGTGCCTGCCGTCACATCCACCGGGATGCCGACCGTGCCCCATGTCAGTAATGCTTCGGGAGGAAACCGCATGTCTTTTGTACCGCAGAGCTCGAATGGATTCGGATGACAGAGTTACATAGATCCATTGTTGTTGCAATCCGAGACAAGTGGAGTGAGGCTGTGAGGCCTGACGGCGTGATGCAACCGCCAAGCCACTGCCACTGCGGAGGGGTTAATAATAAATTACGACTTGCCGCAGCACACTCGTTCCTTTACCACTCCCTCCTCGTTAAACTGCCATGGCTTACAGGGACCCGTATACCGAGCAGCACGGGCAATACGACCAACCATACACTGACGCGCCGGCCTTCAACCCGTACAACAACGCACAGCCTCACCAAGCTTACGATCAGGGAGGTTATGACGCCTATCGAGAAGAAGCCAACTATGGTCGGTCCACGAACCCCGGAGAATCAGCATTTGCTGCCGGCCACCAAAAACCGGAGAGTTCTCAATACGACCAGGGAGCCTTTGCACGAGCAACCACCGGGAAGTGCGTACCTTGTTCGAGACTCTTACCAGAACAAGACGTTGAATACCGTTGTCTCATAGTCGGCCCCGGGATTTAAGCCGCTGGCGTTATCAGCACCATGGTGGTCTGTGGACCAAGGTACGCCTTATCACAGCACCGTTTTAATAGCAAATTAATCTTTTAGTAAGGGCGGTCGAGGGGCATGCATCGGACGCTTCTGCTGCTGTACTCTTATGATCATCATCTTCTTTATTGTCAGCATCATATTACCTCTCGCACTGGTGAGTGGATTCTTCTCGAGGCAAGGCGACCTCCTCATGCAGCCCGATTGGTCAGTGGACTCGTCCTCCCAATATTATAGTTGGGGACGTTCAAGCTCCATCGAACGGAAGCGAGGTATATTCCGTTCCGTTACTTTTACTGGCGGTCAATAAGAATACTCTATCTCATAGATCCAGGTTCTGACCAACGGTGTCCAGATTAATCTCGCGATTCCTATCTAGTACGTTGGATTACTTGCAGCTTAGCCAGGCACTTACCAGAATGATAGTGTCAGCAATCCTAATTACTTTAGCGTATCATTTTCTTCGATAAAGGCGAATGTATGCACCTCTTCAGATATCTGTTATTTGCCACACTAATCTCACTCAGATTTACTACCCCGTCGGCAACACGCGTATTGGACAAGGGCAAGAGAATGATGTAACCTTTCATTCACACTCGAGCACAAATTTCACCTTCCCCTTCTCGATCCAGTATACGACCACAATGTCGTCGAGTGCCCAGATCATCGCGGACTTGGCCACAAAGTGTGGCCTTGAGGGCGGTACGGTGTCGGACATCACCGTGAACTATGACATTACGGCAAGTCGAATTCTAGGCGCTTCCAAATATGCACGTCTAATCATTCCTCTCCCGCTAGCTGGCTCTGCGCGTACTTTTCTTTACCGTCTCGCCAACGGTCAGCAACTCTGCTAGCTTCCGATGCCCTTTGACGGCGTCCGAACTAGGAGTAAGTGGTTACTCGATAAGTGTGATGCGACTTTCTTATGTTTTTAGGGTTTAATTTCCGCGCTCTCTGGAGGCGGTTGATCTTCGAGTTAGACGCGTTTCGTTTCGATATATTCGATGGCATAGTGTAAATACCGCATGGACTATAAAGCCTTCATTTCTCTGTACATTGTGTGGGCGTGTTGGTAGTTGGCGTGTCTGCCCAGTACAATTCTATCTTGAGCCGAGCCCGGTCGCCTGAAATGCCAACCGAAGGAGAAACATTCCTGCCTAGGATATACTCTGTGTTCTATGCCATATTCGATGTCAAGACAGGCCCGAAAATTGTCTTCCAAGTCCCCGAAGGTCGCATAGCACCAGCTGCCCCAGCCACCAGCTTGTCAGTGACTTCCTCGCCGAAACCGTCCAGCGCTACCCTGGCCGAGGTGGATGAGCAGAAGCTATCCCGCCGATCTAGCTCTTCCTTGGTTTCGGCAGGCGGTCAGCGTCCAAGTCCTCTGCGTCACTTGCCCTCTCCGCAGTACCGCTCCTCCTCTTCCAGCAGGGCCCTCTTTAACTTCAGCGACATCTCAAAGTATGTCATTCCCCCGAACCCGCTCTGTGGTCGCCTCGTCATCTGCGCGACTGGGAATTATCGCATCATTGGACTTCCCGTGTCGCTCGCCGGAAAGTACGAGCGTAATTTTTTCAGGTTCAACCTCTGTTTCGTTTTCGAGCGTTCGGCGAACCTAAGTTGTTACGAACCTATCGTTCGCAAAGTCAGCAGGGTCCTGACAGCTTGCGAAGTGTGTTCTCCCATATCGTTCTCAATGGTCTGTTCTGACAGCCCTGTTTCACAGGAGGAGTCGACATTTCTTTCAAACCCCCAGATGTCGTTGGCGATGTATGCCATTATTGAGCAACTATACGAGGACCTGAATTCGTATTCCGAAACTTCGATCCCGATCGACGAATTCAACTCGATCGAGTTGAAGATCCTCCCATTCTACCCAAATCCACCCTTGGTAAAGGATTGGCACGTGCCTTTGGCGCTCATAAACCTGTCGAAGCGCATGGAGGATAACTGGGATCTCACAATGAGAAAGGTGGGTTCATTGCGTCCAGATTCAACGCCATTTATAGCTACTCTTTCAGGTCTGTCAATGCATCGACGGCGTGAACCATGTCAGTCGCATTGCCCAGCTAGCAGATTGTGACCTCGAGCTTACTCGTCAAGCAATTTCACACCTTCTGTAAGTACCAAGTTTTTTGCGTTCGTGTGCTCATTTGCATTGTAAGGTATTACCAGGTCATAATGACAATCGACATATTTCAGTATTCGAACATGTATACACTCAGAAAAAACGTGCAGTGGCTTGCAGATGAGCCTCACGTCAAGGATGAGTGTGGTCCCTACGTAACCAAGCCAGGTAGACCGGAAGCTCGAATCCAGACGCCCCCCTGACCAGAGCGTAGGAAAGCCGTACCCCGACTGGCCCAAGTTATTACATCTCTACTCTCGGCTAAAACCAGGACGGACTGTATTCGAATGGATGGAAAGCCACGATGTCCACGAACTCGGTATCGACATTCGAAGATTTACGAGTTTCGGCGTTATAAAGGTACGACTACTAAATGGGTCGCACCCCACCTAACAGGCATCTACTGATAGGGTTTTCTCCGCCGAGTTCACCGCTACCCAGTCTTCATCCAAGACTCCCCGTCACCAGGAAATCGTCGGCGCAGACAGAGCTTTTCATCCTCTCCCACACAGCTCGGACATCAGCGCGCAAATCCCCCAGCAGATTCTGCAGAATCCTTCAGTCGCATTAGAGGGCGGCTCCCCGACACTTCATTCGCTATTCCAGTCAATACCGAGGCTCTCCTTAGTTCACCAGCCGGAGATGCCGACCTGTCCAAGAGCGTAACTCGAAGGACCAGCGCAGCGGAAAAAGTGTTGGAACAATTGCGCTTCAAAACGCTTCAGAGAAGCGGCTCTAACATAACGATTGGCAATCCACCGCCTTTTCCCGAGGACACCAGTTCCACTCACGAGCATAGCGGACGACCTAGAGTAAACTCGGATGGTCGTCGACAGTGGATGTATCAACAATCTGAAGCGTCGAGTAGAGAGGGGCGTTCCTCTGGATATGGACTTTCTGTTGGCCCCGTGTCCACTGGGCGCCCAAGATTTTCACGGTCGCCGTCAGCGCCGATGGTCCCGCAGATCCATACATCGTCTTCTCAAGGATCAGGGCAATCATTGAACGTGCCGCCACCTCCTCCCGAATTGATCTCTTTACTCGACGGTGAACATCACACAGATGAGCTATCAACAAGGTTTGAGGCAGGGTGGTCATTACTCCAGCAGTGGCTTGCGATGATCGGGGGTGGGAGAGGAGATGGAGATTTCGGTAGAGTATCAATCATTTATCGTTGAGCGATAGCAGGCTTTTCTTGGAATATTGCTGTACACATCCTAAGTAAGCGTGCGATTGACGTTGACATAACCAACTCCATAACATGAGTAGATTGACTCCGTGTAGGATGGGTCAGATGGGTTTGCAGATACTATTTTGAATGACGTTCCGAAGAAAGTTTTGATATCACGGAGGAACTGAGTCCTGAACAGAACGTAAAGTTAGTGTGTAATTGAGTGCTAGAGCACTCACGTCCGAGGAGATGCTCCGCCCATGCGACATCGCCCTACGTCTTCGCTGCCCAGCACCATCATCAAGAGAACGAGGCTTTGATGTTTCCGATCGACACAGCCTCCGCGACGTATTTCTGACAAGAGGGCGCGACTAGCCAACTGTGCTACATCCTCTGGAGTACCGCCAGGTTTTGCCACAACTTCAGCACAATGTATCGCAGATGTTGTAGACTCTGCCAACAGAGTCAAGGCATAACCTGGGGACCTATATGATTGTCAATCAAAAGGGAAAGCAGGGGACGCCCTGGTCTCACTTTCCGCTTTCATCGCCCTTGTATACATCAGAATAGAGATAAATGTCAGGTATGTAACGATTGAGGATCAAGCGACAGGAATCGATCATGCGATTGGAGAACTGAGGACTAACTCGCACGGCATGTCTGAGTGTATGTAGCCATATTCGTGAGCGGTGGTTCTGTACGGCTCGGATAACTTACGCAATTCCTCTTATTCGTTTGATTTTGCCTGGTTCAACAAAGTTGATTGTTTTTACTTGCTTGACGACCGGGCATATAAACTGCACTTCTCCACCTCCTTCTGGAGGAGCGCCCCGCTTTTTAATCTATCGGGAATAGCTGTAACCTACGACTAGCGTGATACAAAATGCACGCACCCTCAGCTCGAGACCGTCGGAGATCCCGAAAAGTTGAAGATGGGGAAGGGTCACTGTTCGGATAAGATCAACCTTGACGACGTTTAGTATAGTTGAGCAAGGTCGCTTGGCACGGAGCTCACAGAAAGGTCCATGTCATCCGTTGTGATCCCTCGCAGAGTAAATTGAAATGGCTTCTTTGAAAATGGTGCGAGCATGACTAGTGGGTCTAGGAAATAGCCAACCGAGCGCGAGAGTGGGCATTCGTGGGTGACATGTCCGCCAGAGATGATCCCGGGCTTGAACAGGACGGCAGTACCTGGATGATCGTCAGGCGGATATACTTCCAGATCTACTTGGCACCATACCAGTGACGGATATTTCGATGACGGTGCCATTGGTGGCCTTTTCCAATAGCTGCAGGAGGCTTATTTCATACTCTAGTGACTAGTTCCAGCAATACGGGCGACAATGGGTGCCGAGACACACCTTGCAAACCCGGATTTTTATCGTCGGACCTGATCCTGTCTATTCGAACCGACTTTCCGCTCAAGATTGACAACACCAATCGTTGTCTCAAGTACTGGTGACCGCCGAAACTCAATACTTGAGCCGCCATGGAGTAAGTACCAGTTCAAGCCTGAGCGATGAATGTTGCTTACCTAACATGGACATGCAGCCGATCGCGAGGGGCCTCGAATGCAAGCTCGTCACGTACTAGAGCTGCCAACTCGTGGGTCATCCAAGTTTGACTAGACTTTCCATAGACTTTCCTTCCGCATTAATGGCAACAAACGCGCTTCATGTCAACGGATCAGCATCCTCGGGCGAGTGGCAGGATCGCTACGTTCACATTGACCAAATCCTAGATCAACCAGGTCCACGAACGGACCCGTCCTTCTTGGCTGGCGACGAGGTATGGCGACCGACGACATCTGCACTCTCCTTGACTCTTCGCAATTCCAGGTCAAAGATTTTCTCAGGAACAAATGCAAGATTCTGGTGATTGGCGCCGGCGGGCTGGGTTGCGAGATTCTAGCCAACCTAGCGCTAACGGGATTCAAGGACATTTATGTCATTGACATGGACACCATCGACATTAGCAATCTCAATCGCCAGTTTCTATTTAGGTGGGCCTGTGAATCTAGTATGTGACGCTGTATGCTGAACTTGAACAAAATAGGCAAGCCGATGTCGGCAAACCCAAAGCTATCGTGGCGGCCGAGTATGTCATGAAGCGAGTGCCAGGGGTAAATGTCACTCCGTAAGTACATGTCTCTTGTAACGACGACTTGCTACACGTTCGACGTAGCTATTTCGGCAAGATTCAAGACAAAGACGACGACTACTATATGCAATTCAATCTCGTCATTTGTGGCCTCGATTCTGTCGAGGCGCGCCGATGGATCAACGCGACGCTCGTCAATCTTGTAGATGATGAGATTCCGGAGAGTTTAAAACCTCTCATCGACGGTGGTACAGAAGGTCAGTTCCATGATCTTGCCGGGCGGTAAAGGTGTAATGTGTGTAACAGGTTTCAAGGGTCAGGCTCGCGTCATCCTTCCCACCGTGACCTCTTGCTATGAGTGCTCTCTCGACATGCTTAACAAGCCCACGACATTTCCCATTTGCACGATTGCCAATACGCCGCGTCTTCCAGAACATTGCATTGAATGGGCGTCCGTACTCGAGTGGCCTAGAGTCCACGGAGGTTGGCTCGCCCGATAATCGCGTTTCCTTTGTTTGATCTTGTACCAGAAAAGAAACTCGACACTGATGATCCCGAGCATATCAGTTGGTTGTGCACCATCGCATCTGCACGAGCGAAGGAGTTCAAAATCGAAGGAGTGACTTGGTCGCTCACTCAAGGTGTTGTTAAGAACGTGATACCTGCAATAGCTTCTACAAACGCCATCATCGCTGGTACGTTCTGAATATCTCCGATGTCTCCGTTTACCGACATGATTTCAGCATCATGTTGTAACGAAGCATTCAAGATCGCAACCAGTTCTGCCGCATATCTCAATAATTATTTTATGCTGATTGGTACAGAGGGGGTTTACTCATACACATTCGAGCACGAGAGACGTGAGCATTGCCCAGTTTGCGGTGGGGAGGCCCTGGAAATTTCAATCAGTCGGGAGTGGACCGTTGAACAGCTGATCGAGATGTTGACAGAGAAGCAGACAATGTAAGGATTTTTCGTCATCTCTACTCCCTCTACATGTGCTAATGAGACGGATGCAGTCAAATCAAGAAGCCTTCTCTATCGACTGCGACAAGGCAGATATATTTCCAGGCCCCTCCCCAGCTTGAGGAGGCGACGCGACCGAACCTAGAGAAAAAGGTGTCCGAGCTGGTGGAGGAAGGCGGAGAGGTCGTCGTGACCGCATCCACGCTGCCGTTCAACCTAGCGTTGAGGATCACATATACGTAGCAGAAACCGACAGGGGTTAATTAGTCAGCATATGTCCTTCCGATTTCGAACCAAGTCCAGGCTTACCTTATACCATATCTTGTCGAAACCATGCCCAAGGCCGATCTCAACAAAGCAGGCTGGGAGCAGAGCGAGTTTCCCATTCTCTGCGAGACATGTACATCTCGTTCAGTTTTATGTGTACTGAATTTAGGCTGACGCCATGGAATAGGTCTGGGTGCCAATCCATTCATCCGCATGGTAAGCCATCCATTTCCTGCATGCCACCCCGATGTTCAGGCATTTCGTCAGTCGAAACAAGAGTTCGGCCGCTCTTGTGGGACCTGCGCACGTCCGTTCACCGTTTTCCGCTGGAACCCTGGCTCGGGCGCCCGTTACAAGGCCACCGTCATCTGCCAAACCTGTGCCAAGGTCAAGAACGTCTGTCAGACATGTCTGCTGGATCTCGAGTATGGCCTGCCGACGCAAGTTCGTGACACTGCGTTGGGTGTCCAGAGCGAGGCGCCAACAAGCGACATCAACCGCGAGTACTATGCGCAAAACATGGAAAACAAGGTATGCTTTGCCCTTGACATTGTTTTGTGCAGAGTTTCAACATATTTCTGCACAGATGGAAGATGGCACTACGTCGATGATGCAAGTCGGCGGCAGGGCAAGCTCTGCAGGCAAGGAGATGCTGAAGGAGCTGGCCCGCACAAATCCGTACTATAAACGGAACCGACCCCACATATGTTCTTTTTTTGTCAAGGGCGAATGCAAACGGGGGACAGAATGTCCCTATAGGTATGTCTCATTCACTATGAACGAACTTGGGAAACGATTGACTTGCTATGTAGGCACGAAAACCCAGCAGACAATGAACTCGCTCACCAAAGCATCAAAGACCGTTACCATGGTCAGGACGACCCTGTTGCACTTAAAATAATGGGGACGCACGCCGCGGCACAAGGGCTTAGGCCGCCCGAGGACCAATCCATTGTATGTTTCCGCTTCGCACCTGCCAACCATCCTACTCACGACCCTAGATGTCACTGTTCCTATCATCGCTTCCTGCTTCCACAACAGAAGCGGAGATACGGACGCTTGTCGTGAACTCCCTACCTCAAGTCTCATCCTCGGACCTCAAATCGGTGGTTCACGTTGCGAAGTCGAGGTGCGTCATACACTTTCTACACGGATGGCTATCCACTGACTTCACGAAGGTGTGCATTCGCCAACTTCAAGAATCGAGTGTCTGCAGAACGAGCCGCGGAAGCTTGGTCACATGGTCTCGACATGGATGGGCAGAGAATATCCGTTAAATGGGGTCGAGGAAAGAGTAATGGTGCATCTGCCAGCGCTACGAAACCCAACACACCACCTGCTGTAGCCACTACCGCATGATGTATATTGTATACTTGGGATATATTTAACTTGTAGATGACTTGTGACGATCGCACATGAACGGAGCTCGGAAGTAAAAACACAGCATCATGAGCGTAACACTTATTTTTCTATTTGAAAGTGTGGAATTTAGACCAAGGAACTAAAAAAGGACGAGCATTTCTCATCCCACTCGAAAGTAACTTTGCGATCTACTCTTCTGAAACAGCTGTTGGTCGGTTCATGAACCCCCCAATTAGCCAGGATCCCCCAACGATGCCAAGGAGGATGTATAGCCCTTTCCTCTCTTCATCGGTCAGCGGTCTCGAATAAGTTCTGGGTCTAGCCTCTGGGGTCTGCGCAGCTAAATTGCGTGCTTCCGACAACGTGCGACGAACGCTGAACGATCTTGACAGCCCAAGACTCTCCCAAAAGTCTGCCCAAAATCCGACCTCCTTGTTGGCCAGGGTGACATCCACGTGGGCGGCGGTGGACGGCGTGTCGTCTTCTTGAAGTTTTTCGAGGCTGTATGTCGGCCCTCCGTCATAATGGGTGATGGATCCGCTGACAACATGCAACTTGGGGAGATCGAATTCGAAAGGAGCATCGGCTACTGGTCTAGCGGAATTCCAAAAGTCAGGTACATAGGGCTACGGAGAAAGACAGGGAGATATTAGTGACGCAAAAAAGTCAGAGATTGGGCGGGTGAAATTCACGATTTGCACAGGGGCACTGGGAGGGGGTCGGGAGAGATCAGGTAGTTTGACGGCCAGGTAGTCGGGTACCCTATCGGGCTGCGTGGGCAGCGGAATGCCGGGAGAGGCGGCCTGCGAAGCCTTTTGCACGACTGTGGTTGCAGCGTTTCGAACCGCGCCGGGTGTGTGAACCGGAGAAGTGGAAGCAGTAGTGTTCTTCTCATGTTCTTGGATTCGGGCAATCAGAATCGACTTGTTCCCCTTGCTATCATGGATCGCGGGTCAGCGCGACGTGCTAAAAACAGGGGACGTACGTGGACAGACCGCGTGTCTTCGCCTCCTTGCGGAGCTCGACGACGGTCTCAGCCTCCCATGTGCGGGAGAGGAGGACGGTGGAGACGAACAGGCGCCGCTGAGGAGAAGGGATGCGAACCAAGTGCATGGGTGGGCGGAGTCGAGGGACGGGCACGTGCACCAAAAGGGGAGGGCGACGACGACTCGATCGCCTCGTGTCTGTATCAAATAATCAGCACGCCCGTGCTCGATATCCACCACCGTCATGCTCCTCTCCCCAGCGTATGTCTGACCGTGCCCTCCCCCGCCCGCGCTCATCCCCCCCAGATCCACCAGTGCCAGCCTCCCCTCCCAGTCGTTCTGGAACAAGTTCAAGAACAAGAAGAGCGACAAGGACAGCGATTATCGCGAAAGGCAGTCCCAGATGGCGCTCGCAAGACAGCGTCTCCTCACCCTCGCATATGGTGACATGGAAACAGTCAGAGTCGTCAGTCTCTCGCTCTCCTCCATCCTGCGAGGTGCTTATTCGTTTCCCTCAGCTTCCACAAAGCTATGCTGTGAGGACCGTCCGAATGTCACATCTCCCTCTGCTAATCCAGACGTTGCCAGGAACTCGAGGCCGTGGCTAGAGACTGGACAAAGCCTCCCCCAGATGCCATGTTCAGCTTGCGAGTCCCTACCGAGTTTGCCTCTCTCCATGCCTCTGTTCGTCTCTTTCTCTCGCACATATCCTCGCTGAGATCATATCTAGCGACTGGTATCCGCACCGTACATTTACGTGCGTTATCTTCGATCGTTTCGATACAATACTAGATACTCATCTCGTCCCTCTGCCGCGTGGTCTAGTTGACTGGCGAAGATTCATACCAGATCGCCATCATGGGCGTCCAGGGTCTCCGCGTGGAGATCGTCAGTGACGCCCCTCCCCCGCCAGAGGAACCACCGTGCGTTCCCTTCCTTTCTTCCCGTCTTGCTGCTGACGCCTGTGCAGTCCACCCCCGTAAGTATCTTGTCACGCCACCCACAGAGGAGCCGCTCAACGAGCGCCCCTTTTCAGTCCCCCGCCCGTTACAGAAATGCCCGCCACGTTCAACCTCGAACTCGTTCCAGGACAGCAAATCGCGCTCGAAACTACAGTTTCCTCTGCCGACGACGTCGACATGGCCCGCATGGAAGATGGCACTATTGTAGATGGCTTGTTCTGGGGAAAACTCAACATCGTTCATTCCGGAGATTCCCATACCGTCGAGTTCACCGGCACCAAGATGAAAGACCCTGACATCACCCCCGACTTTCTCTTCGATTCTCGTGTCATGACCAAGCTTACCACCGCTGCCCGACCAACCTGCGCCAAGTGTCACCTCAGCATCCTCGCCCCTGCTCAACAATACTGCGATGTTATCCTGACTGTCAATCCCCTCTGGTCACTCAACTTGACGTGGCCACCGGCCGAGAACGTAGGAGAAAATAAACACAAATATTTCTTGCGAGTGCATCCCGGTGGTGCGCTCGAGCACTTTGAAAGCGAAATGGTTGTAACGTCTTTGTACTACGAAGCGATGTAAGCGGTCGTCCGGATCATGTGTCCCATCGCTGACGTCTCCTGCATACTAGACCCGACCAAGCCATGGTCGATCCCAACGAATTCATTGCTCCACGGAACGGCTTCGCCATGTCCTTCCGCGACTTTATATCTCACCTGATGAACGTGCTCGATCAACTCGGAATGTCATTGCATGCACGAACTAATTTTATCAAGTATGTTTTCTTTTCTTTCGTCCTCACCGCGTTCTCAAGAGTCGCCTAGTAACAATTTACACGCGTTCTCTGGCCACAAGAACATTGCATACCGTTTCCTCTCCCCTACCAAAATCGCCAACGCTATCGACATCTCAGTAACCGCCGACCCATGCGTCTTCACACGACTGTTTCTTATCTTCCGCGGTATATCCGACGATGACCTTGGACTGTTTGCAGGAGCTGGCGAGAAGGAAGCCAACGCCATGAACTGGAGAGAATCCGTTGGGTGGTCGGAAAACTCCAAAGATACTAGCCTATTCCGCGTCTTGGAGACCTCCGTCTGGGAAATCGCCTAGACGGCGATGGAAACATGACCCCGCGCTGGGGCTGCCGGCAGCCCTCCGTCACTTTCGTCTCGTCTACATCATTCCATATTCCTACAAGTACCGACGGCCACCAATATCCTAGAGCACACCTAAGCCTTGCCCTGCTGTCACGTTTTGTCGCCTTGCTGTGCCTTTCTTTCACGACAGTGTCTCCTCGACTCTTGCGCAGCGCTTGTTTTCCCCTAGCTTGTTCCTCTCTTCGAAGTGCATGTATCTTCTTCATCCTCCACCGCGTGTATCGACAGCCATTCCGCTTCATCTTGTCCTTATGAATAATGAATTCCAAGATCTTGTAGTCGTGTTTGAACTCTTTCACCCGCTTTTGGTGCGCGTGTACCGAGTTTGAGAGATGTTTGTAGTACTGTATCACAAGATCCGAGCGCCGTGGCCCAATCAACAACCAACTTCTCGAGTGTTCTGACATTCCACAAGACAAAATTAGTTATCCTTGATTCGGGGTCAGTGTTTACTGACCTACTACAGTAAATCTAGGACTAGGCGAGTATGTACATGGGGGTATGGTACACTACAGACATGATATAGATCTACAACAGATTGACAAATAATAATAGCGAGCGTCCATCAATTGTATACTGTATTGAATGCCGGACGAGCGAACGAGAGTGAAGATGATGAAAAGGCGAGACGAGTCAAATGAACAGAGTGTCAGGATGACATCTATGAAGTGCGGAGGCCGTCGGCGATGGCCAACGACCTGTGCAACGCCGACCTGACCTGGGGCAGTCCAAGTCGCGTTCGTGGGCCAGCAAGAACGCGTTCTCGGACGAGCGTTTCCAACGTAGGCCAGATCGCATCCGAGTCGCCATGCAGATCCACGAGGGGCGTGGAATACGCACGCGAGGCGTAATAGTACAGCAGCGGCGAGGTCTGTGCGTAATAATGTTCGAGGCGACGCGCAAAGGCCTCCTACAGAGCGGACGCTCAGCCGGCGTGCGCGACGAAATACTAAATTCACGTACCGGGTTGTCGTCTGGGCGCTGGGTCAACGGCTCGCCCGTGACGTCGTCCAAACCAGGTATCTTGGGGGGGTTGTAGGCCGTGCTATAACTACGACCCGACGGGAGGTGAACCCAGCGATTCGAGATCCACTGAAACAACACGTCATCCGAGACGTCGACGTTGACGACCAGATTAAGTGGTATGTGGTGTTTCCTGCGACTCGGGTCAGCGATCGAATGCGCAGCAGGGCGCTGTGTAGCTCACGCGAGGAAATCGTCCAATAGCCTCCCCTGCCGCTGGGTGCGTGGAAAGCCGTCTAGAATCCAGCTCTGTAAACGCACGCGTCAGCTCGTGGCAGATGACATAAATACCACCGAGGAATACGTGCATTCTCCTTGAGGGTATCGAGCTTGGCGGTAATCAAGTCTAGCATCATGTCGTCTGGCAGGAGACCGCCAGCAGCGACGATCCCTTCTGCTTCCCGCCCGATGTCGGTCCTAACGAGATCGCTCAGCGATACATGAATAGGGCTGAGAAATGCGACTCACCTCTCCGCAATGTGCTGTCGAAGGAGATCGCCAGTGGATATGGTGGCGATATCGTACCTGTTGGAGAGACGTGCAGCGAGGGTGCCCTTGCCACAACATGGCTTCCCGACCAAGAGCATTCGCAGGGCAGGCTTGTTCTGTGCAGCGCTCGTTTCGGGTGTAGAGGCACTCATGAAGGGTGGCAGTCCATTCGACACATTGAAGTTGTATGGGACGATGTTGCAGACGGGGCGCGCAGCACGGCGCAAAGGCAGGCGAGAGAGCGAGGTGAAGGTGGTGAGTGGTGCCATGAAACTGAGATAGAAGACAACAAGGTGTGTTTTATGGAAATGGGCGGTGGAGGAAGATCAAGCAAGTATGAAAAGCGAATGGAAGATTCGTATGGCTATAATGCCGCATGCCTTGAGAGGCGAACAAAAGCGTTGAAGGTCAAGCGGATTGGCATGGCTGTGTACTTTATGTGGCACTCGGCGACCGCGTGTATCCGATGCATTTCGCTAGGCGAATCAATGTATCCTAACATTGATCCTGCCAATTTGATGCACAGTCCTTTTGATGTAACGATAGGGTGGGCAATGCCTGAACCTTCAATTACTCTCTGTAAAATATAGCTGTACAAGGGCGAAGTCATACTAGCCTTGGCGATGTTCGACAAGAAACACAAGGGAACCAAGGAACAAACATAGTCAAGACTATCCCTCAATTACTCCATATCGCCGGACTTCTTCTCGGCGAGCGCCTGTCCGTCAACAGAAACGGATTGCTCAGACTATACCGTCCTCGACGTGGTAGGCGCTCCCGCAAGCCTGGAAACGACGACAAAACGACCGCTTCGAGTTTCGGCCAAATCTCGTCAGACGTTTCACCCTGCAAGGTGACGAGGCGGGCAGACTTGGGGTTCGATGCATAGTACGAGAGAAGGGGCGACGTGGAGGCATAAAACTGCTGCAAGCGACGTGAAAAGATCTCCTGTGGACACGTAAGCCTTTGTGTTCCTAGCGTGAGTAGAGAACATCTTACTGGATGGTCATCGGGCCTTTTCGTGAGAGGCTCCCCAGTCACGTCGTCGAAACCGTCCACTCTGGGACGGTTATACGACGTGTTGTACACTCGCCCTGAAGGGAGATGAACCCAACGATCGGATATCCGACCAAGAATCACGTCGTCAGGGACGTCAAGATTCACGACCAGCGTCAGAGGTATATTCTGGCCCCTGGAGAACCGCTCAACTGGCGCGTACACACGAAAAAGGGCCAACACACATACTCTAAATGGGTATCGAGAAGTTCACCTTGTCGTAGAGTGCGAGGAAAGCCATCCAAGATCCAGTGCTAGGGATCATGTTGATGATCACCATAATACCAAGTGCTCGGACGGACAAACCTTGTCGTGAAGTTGGTCAAGTTTGCTCGTGACAACTTTGAGTATGAGGTCGTCAGGGACGAGTCCCCCTTGCGCTACAATTTCTCCAGCTTCGCGCCCGACTTCGGTACTGTAGACGGGTGAGCAGCGCACGAGGAGCAACGAGACGGGATACAGACCGTTGGGCGATGTGTTGACGCAAGAGGTCGCCGGTGGAGATGGTCATGATGTCGTACTTTTTCACGAGCCGGGAAGCCAGGGTACCCTTTCCAGCGCCGGGTTTGCCGAACATGAGCATGCGTAACATTTGACCATCGCTGGAGCCGTCTACGCCGGCGCGCAGGCTACGAAGAGAAAAGGGAAGAGCCTTGCCAGAGGACGCCGAGTTCGCTATGGCGCGCGTGCCAGGGATCGCAGAGACAGCGAGCTTGGCAAGGGAGAGCGAGGACATGCAGAAAGGGGAGGGAAAAGTGGGGAAGATAGCCCCAAGTTTATATACCAACCGGGTATCGGACGATGTTGGAATGTGGAGTGGTCTGATACGCTCGGCAACGTAACTATCGCTTGTGGCCGCACTAAATAATGGCCTAACCCTGTGAACACCAGACTATGCTATCATATCACAGAACGGTCCAAAATCAATGTGATTGCATCGAGGCCTACCTCCAGGCCGTCCAAGTTCGCCTCTACCATCCGAGCCCGGTAACTAGTCAATGGGTTTCCTCCAAAGACTTCCGCCTGTGATGGTCGCCAGCCAGCAGTCCACAGGGTTCTTCATCGCCCCACCGCATCACCCCGCAGCGCGTCGACATCCCAGCAAGTGGGTCATTCGCAGGAATACGTGTCACCCCTGCCCATGTGTGCGTATTCGGTCTCTTGAAGTTCACGGACGTGCATTGCCGTCGCGCGTATAAAGACGCGGTGAGCCCATCGAAAACGTGCGTGATTCATGATGAAGATATATCTGCCTCGCCGCTGCTGCCGTCGCGAGACCGCGCAGCATCCCTTTCATCCACACACCGTAGGTTTCCGACCTGTGGCAGCTGGCGGTGAGCCTGGGGCGGTGGCCGGGGTACGTACAGCCCTTTGACCAGATCTTCGCCCAGCTCCTTACACCCTTGTGCGTGTTCGTTCTTCTCGGTTTCTAAAGAGTCGTAATCGATGCATTCCTAGGAATAGGACTTACATTTCCAGCCCCTAACGAGGCTCTTGGTGAGCAGACGAGACGACGTAATGTCGCAGTGACCCATCTCTATATGAATGTTTCGCACAGAACATAGGGTTCACCCTCGAAAGATGCCCTCGGTGATCGTGCACAAACCGCGCCTGTTTCAGTCCAGGCCGGAACATGTGCGCCCCCTTGACGTGGAAGCTCACTCCTCGGATCTTCCAGCCACTACCTGTTTGTCAGCGGGGCTGATTTCTGACTGGGGCCATCGATTTCTAATGACGTGTAAACACCGTACTAGTTTCAAGTATCCCGACATTTGACGCGTTTTCTTCTCTGCGTGACCCAACAAGGGGATCTTCTCAAGGGTCGTGCTGCCACGTAGGCTTCCTGATCACGACCTCCGGCGTGCATCGGTGGAAAAAGTTAACCTTGTACCAGGCCGCTCGTAAACTGAAACAACCCAACATGTACAAAAGGAGAGGTCCAAGTCCAAATGCGAAAAGGGTCAAAGGGCCGTGTGACTGTTCGTGTCCCTGACAGACCTCGGTACACGACTCCAAACATTCAGTAGAATGTTTGAAAACGCCAGTCAGCGCCAGGGGGTCTCCGAATGAGGACTCAGGAAACCCCAGATGGCAAGAGCGACCCGCGTTGTCGACGATGAACTTTAAACGACTTACGTGACTAATATACCTTGGTGGACGATTTCGCACCGGTTCACGAACTGCCCATCGATAGGTTGACCCCAGATGTCTGCGGATTTATTAGATCGTTCACCCCACGTCGCAGATAGGCAGGTACCGCCCAGACGAGGCGTGTCCGTCCGAAAGCGTCTCATGCCCAAAATAGCTCGCGTTAACCACCCGTCATGTGGTCGACGGCCTTCCTGCGGGGAAGAACTGTCGCCCTATGCACGCCCAAGACGCGTCTCTGGACCTTTCTCCGACCAACCAATGAGCTCCCTCATTTCTTTCACGCCGACAACGCCCCTGACGTCCTTTGTAGGGTCAAGTGCTACGCAAACAGCTTCCGCAACATGCTCGACGTGAATGGGTGGGATCGAGAGGGCGTTGGCGATCGAATGGAGTGGGGAAGACGACGGCGAACCATGAGAAGTCGAACCTACGGCTCGGAGCAAGGAAGAGGGTGTGGGCAGCCACTTGGGACCACTTGCCTGTACGGATGCCGACAGGTCGATCAGCGCGGCAAGAGGGGATGCCAACGGTCTGTGATGCGCGTGGTACACGAGGCCTTGATGGAAAACGTCGCCACCACGTTGTTGGTTTGTCACAAAGAGGATAAATTGCACACGACTCACTTGGGCGGATGAACACGCTACGATAATTCTGGTCGTCGCGAAGGAGATGGTTTATTCTTTGCTCCGCTTCGCGTTTGGACTGTATATATCTTGCGGGTATCAGGGGCCGGAAAATATCTTCGGCCGATATGTAGATGATTGCGCGGACATGGGTGGCTTCAGGGACAGGTTTGCTGGATTTGAACGCTTCGCAGACTCGAAGGGCTGAATTGAGTGAGCGAAATTGATATTGAAGCGGCGTCCTGAGAGGGCAGTTCTGGAAACGACGCACCGGAATCTCGATTGATCATTTCATAGCTACGCCTTTGTGGCTTTCCGTCAAGTGGGTTGCCGCGTCCGCCCGCAATAGCCCCAACGAGGCCGATGACATCGCTGTGTGCCAACGCAGACTTGTATTTCCCGTCTTCGAGAAGGATTCCGAGGGTGTGCACGACGGCGCCGACTTTCGGAAGGATGTCCAAGTAAGTTTCGGGAAGGAGAGCGTCGGCCTTGCGCCATTCGACCTGGCAACCACGACCGGTCAGCACGTGCAACAATCATTCATAACGACACAGACGTTGGCGACCCAAGCCGGGGTGTGACCCTTGGGTGTCTTGTAAGGTTTCCCGGTGGAGCTGGCACGGCGTGAGCCGTCGAACGGGCGTCGCCGCCGAGGAACGTACCTGATGCTGGTTACCTGGAACCCGCGTGCTACGGCGGCCTTGCATACGGCAGAGCCTGATGGCGACGAATGATTGATGGGGACAAGGGACCAGGAGATATGACTTGCCAATGAAACCGTTTCCACCGACGACGAGGATTTTTTGTGCTAGTGGTTGCATGAAGAGCGCGTGACAACACGTCTTTGGTAAAAGGCATGTATGTATTTAGATACAATAACACCTAGTACAACAGCATCATCTATGGAACGCGATTACAACAGTGACCTGGCAAGCAAGCCATCAAGAGCGGGGTATAGTGATGATACGACTATGCCGGATAGAGGAAAAAATATAGACAAAAGGTGATCTAACCTTTTGGAGTTGCAAAGGAGCCAGGACAATCAAGTCTAATGGGGATCTATCGCCACCAGGGTGGAGAGGCGCGGTGAGCGCGGAGGACTAGCCTTGAAAATATCTACACAAACTCCCAGGAGACTGTTTGGGAGGTCAGGAAACCAAATGCTGGAAATGGATGATTATAATACTGACTGCTGAACTCGCCGACGCCGAGATTGGGTTGAAGGGCTGTGAAAGCACCAACCGAGAGATCGATCGAGTTGGAGTTCATGCAAGTGGGACAGTCGTCAGCCACGGTGACAGTAACGGTCTTGCCGTTTTGCAAGTTCGTGATCTGAACCTGGCGGCCACAGAGTGGGGAACCAGGCCCCGATGTGCCAAAACGGGCCTGATCTGTGCAAGAGGATGAGGATGAGGGGAGGGAGGGAAAAAAGAGACATGCCAATTGCACATATCAAAGCGCTGTCAGAGTTGTACTGGCCGCAGGCACCGGGATTACCGCCCTGATAGAAGAAGGTTGCGCTACGAGGGGCGATGAGCGCGGGCAGGAGCCAAGGAATGAACTTACACTCCGCCGGTGAAGGGACCGTTTGCGCCATTGGAAACGCCAGATGCAACGGTGGGGGCGGGTGCAGCGGAGCTAGAGGGGGTGGTTGTGGGTGAAGGAGTGTCCGTCGGGGTAGATGAAGGAGAGACTGTCGCGGTGAAAGAAGGGGTGGGTGAAGGAGCGGACGAGTGGGTGGACGAAGAACACCCACCAGAGTGGTGGTGGTGCGACACGGGGCCCGCGAGAGAAAGGACTGCAAAGAGAGCGACGATGAGAAAGGCGTACATGGCGACGGTGATGGACTGACCGCGTCGTCGACGAGCTTTATACCAGCTGGACCAGGTACAATGCACCGGTATGTGTTGGTGGCGGTGCATCACTTCCGCCGTTCCAACACCGGCAATTTCCGGCCGTTCCCAAACCAACACCCTCAGTCCATGTGTATGTCCTCCTTCTCCTCCCCGTCCGCCGCTGACCGTCCACAGCCGAGTTCACCCAAAACCCGTTTGCATCGTCCCACTCCCTCGACACGAACCCCTTCGACGACCCCTCCACAAAGGACAATTCACGCCTCCAAAATCTCGACAGACGCGAACGCGACCTCGAACGCCGCGAGCAAGAACTCAACGACCGTGCCGAGCACATCAGGAAGCACGGTCGCAACAACTGGCCTCCCTGTTCGTCTTCCGCTTCTCTCCCCCGCGCCGTCCTCATGTCCTACAGTCTACCCCCTCATCTACCACTCCATTTCCGAAGAGATCCCAGACGCTTCCCGTCCCCTCATCACCCGTCTCTATCAGCTATGGCTCGTCCTCCTTGCTACCCTCCTCATAAACATGCTCGCCTGCATGTTCGTCCTCATTGCTGGCGCGAGTGACGGAGGAAAAGATCTCGGTGGCAGCATTGGGTATCCCTTTTTTTTTTTATTTCCGTCCGATCACGCCCTAACCTGGTCCTCGAAGCTACATGTTCATAATCCCTCCGCTCTCCTTTCTCTTGTGGTACAGGTGTGTCCGTTCCCCCTCACATCCGTCCCCTCCTCACCCCACACGCCAGACCGATCTATAATGGTTACATGAAGGTGTGCATGCTCCTCTCCGTTCCGATCCTCTCTTGACCCATCCTCCAGGAACAAGCCTTATACTATTGTCTGTCCCCTTTCCATTCGTCTTCCACGTGTCTCATCCCTCTCCAGACTTGTACTTCTTCTTTGGCGGCTTCCACCTCCTTTTCAGTGTCTACATGTGCGGCCCTCCTTCTCCTCATCCCCTATCTCCTCACCCTTTATCCAGGATCATCGGCATCCCCAGCACCGGCTCTGCTGGTCTCATCCAGACTATACAAATGTTCTCCCAAGGTCACTTGGTTGCTGGCATTCTCGGCACGTTCGCCACGGCTGGCTGGACCCTGCAAGGCGTCGGCAATGCCTTTTATTACCGCCAGGTTTGCCCCGTTCTCGCAACCATTCTACCTCGATTAATCCCTTGCTAGATTTGGTATCACCACAGCGCCGCTGGTCACACAATGGACAAGGAAAGTCGACCCAACACCACAAACCACCATCGCTCATCTTTCCTTAGGCAAAGGCCGAATTGGCCACCCACGGTGCCAAGGCATACTTTACTCGGGGCTGACCCAGTTATACTAACCACCACATGCATGTACCCGTACCACTCAATTAGACACTCCCCGCCACCTATTGGTGGATATGCACCGTCAAGTACGAGACGCTTGTTGGTCACCACAAATAAATATGATTCCACTGACGTCATCAACTCGCCCGGGCGTGCACCGCCAGTGCAAACTAGCCTTGAAATACATGCCGAGGGTTGACAGCAAGAATAAGACCTATGAAATGCGAAAATTATCAATCCAAATAATATACAAATGCGAGGTATGATGATTGGTATGATACTTTTTTGGCTTTTTCTTTTCGTCTTGCATGTACAATGTCCCAAGAAGAATACAAGCGGAAGAAAAAAGGTCAGGCCTTTTTGAATGCATGCACGATGTGTAGGCGGGAGGAAGGGCGGACGAGCGGATAGTAGAGATCTTGATGGGCTTCTTCTATCAGCTTCTTCGCCTCCCAATCTTTCATCCCCGAGGACAAGAAGAGCGGTTTGAGCGCTGGAAGCATGATGTCATAAGACATCCAAGCCAGCTGGCCAATGCTGAGTGCAACGGGGTCTACATGCCACATTTCCTCCGGTCAGCGCGCCGGTACACGTGTCAGGCCAACTCACCTTTGGGCCAGAATCCGATGGGAATGTTGCCCTCTTGGGAAACGATCTTGTCGAATGCACCCGTCGAGGCGACCAGGTTAGCGAGCTCGGGTGGCACATTAACGTCGACGCGCTTGTCCCGCAGACAGCGCCTGTACGCCTCCCACAGTGTGAACCAGCCACGCATACCGGAGGGCTGACCGTGCCGAGTCAGCTCGGTGGCGCTTTTCCCATCCGCAATTGGCTCTGAGTCCGGCTCAATCAGAATCACGAGGCCACCTGGACGGAGCATCCGTGCAATCTCGTGTAGAAATCGGGTGTAGTTCTCAATCTGGAAGATTATATCCAATATCCAATGGGTGAGGCGTAACGCGACCCTGACAAATGAGGGGAAAAAGGACACTTACGCCCGTGTGCATAAACCTCGCGTGAATCAAATCAAAGTGCTCGCTGGGATAGGGGAGAAACCACTGATCCAGGTCACACAGCTCGAACCTAGGACAAAGTGTCAACGCAAAGAGGCGCCCCTAGACCCTGCGGGTGGAACGCACGTGCAGTTTTCTGGTACCTCGCTGAGAAAAAAAAATAAAACCTCGTCAACGATGTGAACGGGGGATCGGGAAGGGGAGTCCGATTACCGAGGTTGGATGGGAGCGAGGTCCACGCCAACGACCTCCACGTCTTGGAACTCGTCCGCCATGTCGATGGCCCTGTGGTCACTGAGAGACGGCAGTATACGGCGTGGGGGCCACGCACCAGAAGCCGCCGCCGGTTCCCAGGTCGAGGACGCGGCAGCGTTCACGGCCTTCCTGAGGGGCGAGGACCTGTTTCACGGGGCCGACGTAGTTCTTGCCGCCAAAGAGGAACTGCAGCATGCGGTGCTGGAGCTCCGAGCGCTGTGGGGGCGGTCAGGGGAGGACGAGACGGGGAGGGGGGACGGACGCGGATCTCCTCCTGGTCTGCGGGGAGCATGTAACGCTGGCTGAGAGCGTTGAAGCGCCTCCCGTGTATCTCCGTGAAGAACTGGGAGTCGTCCTCGCCGACGTAGGTGATTTGGTTCAACGGGAAGACTACGGGGTAGTTGAGACGCATTGGGGGGATGACATGGCAAAGTGCAAGGGCTGTTCCCAGACTTATATTTCCCAGCGGATGGGGATGACGAGAGGCACATAATGCGTGGACGGATTGCGGCTATGAACCCGATTTGAAATCGCCCAAGTGTAATCTTATGTGTCGTAATAACCTTACACATTTGGCCTCAATTCATGGACGAATACGGTACGCGTAGATTCCCCATGCCACCCACGATTGCTGCTCGCACTCACGAGAAATCGTCCGCCCGGATCTACAACTTTAGAACTGTCAGTTGACCTGGCCCAGTCCGGTTCGGTCCACTTGCCCATTTGCGACACATAGCCCCCGTGATGGCCCGCTATAATCTTGAACTGCATCCTCCCCTTCACATTTCCATCACTTTCCCCAGCTTCCGCCGCGTTCCACAGCCGAATGTTGTCGATGGAAGCGCTATAAAGTTGGATCATCATTTCACATTCCTCCGGTCACGAGACCATCATCACCCACCATGCGATGTGGCGACCATCAGGCAAGGCTGCCACGCATGACACTACCCCCGAGCTCGGGGGATTTCGCAGGCTCTTGAGCAGCCGCGGCGTGCACGACGGCCCGCTCTGCCCCAGCATCCGAACGTCCCAGACGTCCACTGTCCCGTTGCGTCGCCCCACGTAGATGTGCGATCCCTCCGTCGACCAGCATGCCTGTGAACACCCTGTCACATCCTGCCGATCGATCGAGCTCCAAAGGTGCAAATACGTACGGAAACACACCAAGGCGGTGTCTTCTCGCTCAACCACAGTCTTCCAACGCCCCTTCCTGGGGTATTCGCCCGCTTGTCCCACAGCATGATCTGACCATCAATCGCAGACACCATTAAAATATCCGGAGAAAACGTGGTGCAGGTCTCGGCGCTGAGTAATGGTGGCGCATTCTTCGGTGGGGCAACGGAGCTCTGTAACGTTCGTGCTGCTTGGGCTTGCGATGTAAGATCAGAAGCTCCTGCATCGGGAACAGCAAGCCCCACATGGGGATCAGGAGCAGCGCTCTCCCTGTGGGAAATCTTGGCCTGACCCACACCACCATCCGGTCCTGAATGGTTGTCACCCTCCCCATCAGGGTCGTCGTCGAAAAGTGGATCGAAAGATGTGTCAGATTTAGCATCCGACTCTTGGCTGGGCAGGTTTGAAATGCCATTTTGACTTGCAGAAGCATTCAAAGTTTGTTGCTGATGCCCTTGTGCCTTATCCCCAACAGTCGAATTCCTTTCCACGTTCGCACTCGCGGGGCCCCTAGTTGATTTCTTGTGCGATGTATCTGCAACTGCGTCAAAATACGCCTCGGACTCTCCGCTCGCCTCCGCGGAAAACGCTGAACTGAACCGCTGGTATACCGTGTTCAGCGGTCTTACGGCGACACCAACAAGCTGTGCTCCGTGCGAGGTAAACTTTCGGACTGCTTGTCCGGTGTTCAGGTCCCATTGCTATTCAAAATAATCATGAGGGGGCACGGGGTGTCGATAGTGCCGAGAGTAATACTCACAATAGCTTCTCCGTCCCAGCTTGCACTGAAGAAGCCCTTTTCGTCATGATCAATTGAAAGCCCAGAAACGGGGCCACGGTGACCTTGCAGCACGTATGCTAACCGACCAGGATCATGTCGAACCGTGAATAAATTAATGTGACCGCGCTGTGGATGGCACTGCGTAACAATTCACTGTGATTGCGAGGATAGAGTGTACTTACGCTAGTTCCACCGAGCGCCCAGAGAGCATCCGAATGCATAGCCATGCTATAAACTGGAGAGACAGTGGTCTCACTACCTTGGGGATAGCCGTTGGGCCCGTTCACGAAATCAGGGTTCTCCCACCAACACCGAATCTGCCCGGATTTCATATTGCCCTCGACGACATTACAGTGATGGCGTTGAGGAGCGGTCAGAGTGACCTTGCCATTGACGGCGGTGAATATATCATAATCACGGATATAGCCATCCTCTGAGCCAGTCAATAGGTGTGACATGCAATACGACGAAGCGAGCGCATGTGTGGGCACCGGATGAGGAATAGCACATATAGCTTCCACCGTGAAAGATCGGGGTAATTGCGACCTGTGGGTGAACGGGAAGGCCAGTGTACGTTTGCGGGCTTCGGACGGAGAAGGCGACCTCGGTCTCACTTGCGGAATGACTGGATCGAGGACGTGACTGAGCTGCGTCGCGCAGGGTCCAGCGACAGGGAAAGGCAGTACCTTTGGGCGACTCTGGCGTGGAGGACGCGCGTGGTGTCGCGGTGACCACCGGGGCGGGCGGGGACAGCGGCTCCTGGCCCGCCGGCTCCATGGACGGCTCGGACTCTTCCTCCTCGTCATCCTCGTCCGAGTCGTCTGAACGCGACTCCTGCGCGTGCGTCAGCGTGTGCCCAGGGGACGTGGAGCACGCACATCGTCGCCTTCCGTGACGTCGTCGACGCCGGCCTCGAGCGCGCCGAGGAGCGCCTCGTCTATCTCGTTGTCGTTGTCCTCGTCGCCCTCGCCGTCGGTCGTGGCATCGAACTCGAGGTCGTCGATCGTCTCACCCTCGGAGTCGCTGTGTGGCATGTAGGTCGGAATAGGGAGTTCGCACGGTGTGCTTGTCTGCTACGATGGTGCTCGCAGATTTGGGACGGAAGCTCAACGCCGCCCTCTCGTCCCTCGGTAGGGCCCCGGTCGTGGACGAAAAGGTACGTCGCTGAGACACCGATCCAGATCGCGCCGCACACGTACACAGGTGCTGGATGCCACGCTGAAGGAGATCACTGCCGCCCTCCTTGAATCCGACGTCAATGTCAAGCTGGTGGCCACCTTGCGTCAAAAGGTCAAGGCAAAAGTCAAGGCTGCGCTGGATGGTTCTGACAAGTCCAAAGACCTCAACCGGAAACATATCATACAAAAGGTGGTCCTGGTCAGACAATTCCTGATGGACGCTTATTCCCCGATCATCAGGCCGTATTCGATGAGCTGGTTCACCTGGTGGACCCAGGCATTGAGCCATACAAGCCAAAGAAAGGCCAGCCAAACGTCATCATGGCTGTCGGCCTCCAGGTATGTGCAACTCGTGCCCAAGACCGTCCCTCTGACCGTGTCTTAGGGTAACGGAAAGACCACGACGTGCACAAAGCTGGCTGTGTACTATCAGAAGAGAGGCTTCAAGTCATGTATCGTCTGTGCCGACACTTTCCGTGCCGGCGCCTTCGACCAGACCCGACAGTCGGCAACCAAGGCCAAAGTAGCCTACTTTGGATCGTACACCGAGACCGATCCGGTCGTGATAGCAGCGCAAGGCGTCGTCAAGTTCAAGAAGGAACGTTTCGAGGTCATTATCGTGGACACGTCTGGTCGCCACAAGCAAGAATCCGAATTATTCCAGGAGATGGTGCAGATCAGTGAAGCCGTCAAACCAAACATGACGGTCCTTATTCTCGATGCTAGCATAGGTATGTGTCTTCTTTGCAAACGTGTTTCGTGCTCACGTCTCCAAGGGCAGGCTGCCGAGGCACAGAGTCGCGCTTTCAAGGAGAGTGCCGATTTTGGTGCAATAATCGTCACGAAAATGGACGGGCACGCCAAGGGTGGGGGTGCGATCTCCGCGTAAGTATGCAGGTCCTCGTTCCCTGCCGCATATTAACACGCGGTCCTGACAAGCGTTGCTGCAACCAAAACGCCAATAATATTTCTTGGCGTTGGGGAACATTTATATGACCTCGATCGATTCTCGCCACAACCATTCATATCGAAGTTGCTTGGTTTGGGCGATATGCAGGGTCTCATGGAGCATATGCAAGACTTGGCCGCACAAAACCCAGACAAGCAAAAGGAGATGGCGAAGAAGCTCGAAGAGGGCAAACTCAGTATAAGGGACTGGAGAGAGCAAATTCAAAATGTCATGAACATGTTTGTCCCGCTCCACTCTTCACCGGTCATCGCTAAATTACGCGCCGCCGTTTCACAGGGGCCCTATCAGCAAGATCGCATCGATGATCCCCGGTCTCCCACAGGAAATACTTGCCGGTTCGGACGAAGAAGGTTCACTGCGCATGAAACGCATGATTTATATCACAGACAGCATGTCCGCCGCGGAACTGGATTCGGATGGGTCCATGTTTATGGAAATGGGCAAGGACGGCAAACCAGCGGGCCTGACATGGAGGGTCGCACGAGTGGCCAAAGGAAGCGGAACAACGGTACGAGAAGTGGAAGAGCTGTTGTGCCAATATCGGATGATGGCCAATATGGCCAAACAGGCGGGTGGAAAGAACGGATGGTGTGTCATGATACGGTGTGTTCGTGTAATAATCTTAACCGCCCGGGCCCGTCCATCCGCAGGCTTCAAGCGATGCAAAAAATGCAAAATGCAGCGGGTGGTCGTGGTCGTGGCGCAAATGGCATGCCGACTCCCGCGCAGATACAGGCGATGCAGGTTCGTCGCTTAAATTGGTTATTTTATTTCAATTTGATTGACGTGGACGCCCAGCGTGCAATGCCCCCGGGTATGTTGCAGCAAATGCAACGGCAGCTGAGGAGCGGCGGTGGTATGCAGGAGATGATGAAGGCCATGATGCAGGGCCAGGGAGGTGATCAGCTCGACATGGAGGAGATGCAAAGTGAGCAAACTGTTCTTCCTTTCTTGTAGCTTTATTCTCACTGTTGCTGACAGGAATGATGAGCCAAATGGGCAGCGGACTGGGTGGACTAGGTGGACTTCCGGGGATGGGTGGAGGAATGCCCAATCTCGGGGACATGTTCAAAATGATGGGCATGGGCAACAGCGCTGGTCGCTAACCATTTTCACGGTTTTGGTAGGACACTTGATGATCATGAACTTTCAATGGATGTAAGTACACATGACATAGCGTGTAATCGTCGCAATCTAAATTAAGGCATACAACGTTATGGTGAACAGACAAGGTTAAGTTCAGAAGTAACAGCCCGTGGTAAGTGCTGGAGGCGTGGAAAGGATGATCCGAGCATCGTGATCTGAGGGCCTACTCAAATTGGTGCCCTTTTTTCCACAGCCGCTTTTTAACTGAGGCGGCGCTTTTGTTACCAAATATAAATGAAGACGTATGCTTGTCCGCGCCAGTCTTACGAGAGATCGCCGGAGGGCCCGAGAAGACAAGCTTTGGAGATTTTGAATGAGGTTGCTGAAAACTTTGTAGAACGAAATTCAAAGACACACCACCCACAAGCCGAACAAACCCACGACACTGGAGCCCAAGAGCACTGCTGTCGTTAGCGTCCCAACGGAGCGATTTTCAAGGGAAAGTAACGCCATGACAAGGGACGCGGCTGTAACCGATCGCAAAAGCGGATGGGTGTTGGAATGCGTCGTACGCTGGAGACCGGTAGGCCATTCATTTGGCAACTTGAAGCGAGGTGCTGCGTTGAGTAAAGCACGCCACGCACGACCGGAAAGGACGCACTAGAGCGACAATGGCGGCGGCTAGCGCGCCGAGGATAATGCCCAGCTGATGGGCCAGGTATTTCTCAAGTGACGTTAGGGTGGCTCGCCCCCCGGACGGCTCCGCCAAGAAGAGCAGGAAACGAGGAAACGTTAAAAGACATATGGAGAAGAACGCAAAGCTAGAATAAAGTTCGAGTCAACGCGCGGCAGGTATGGGAGAAGCTGCGAACATGAGTGCAGAGGACCACGCCCAAACTGAGATAGATCCGTCCTCGGGGCGTTGTGCAGTCCTCGGGGCATCCTGCAGAGGGCGTTCGGCCGAGAGGTCGTCCATCTCGACGGTGTCTGCCATGGCGGCGGGGCTGTGCCACTGCTGAACTGGTTCAGACCCACGAAAAAAAATATTTGCGCTTTGCGTGTGAACTGGATTTGAATGCATCTCCCGCTCAGCGCGTTTCTCCGCTTGCTCCCTCTATCACCGTCGAACCCTGGCGCGTTGCCCCGTCGGCCCGATCACAAAGCTTACAGAAACTTTGCAACCCTGTCGCCGTACCATCATGCGCCCGACGTCCCTGGCGTATCTGTCAGCCTCCCTGACGACTGCACTGTGCACCAAGTCATCGTGGTGTGTATTCTCCAGGCGATGGGCCAGTGCTTGGATGACGTCGCTACAGCTCCACCGACATGGGTCCCGCGGCCCCGTGTCCGAGCACAAGTTCGTTCTCGAGCTAGTCGACACCCTTGACACTGCACGGGACATAATTCGTTCCACTCCCCTTCCGCCGGAGCTGCGGTTCCTTAAAAAAGGTTACGAGTACCAGTTAGTCCCTGAGGAACTCACTGTCGTTGGTCGTCGAGAGCTCTTTGACCATGGCGTGGAGTACGCTTGTCCCTCGAACATGCATCTCGGGTGCTCAATCTCGCCAGATTCGCCCTTCGTTACCCGAATTTTTCGACGGACGTCGTGCTATCGAGCCCCGTCCCAAGAGTCGTGGACTCGTCATATTTTTTCGCAAGAGGGTTCTTTGGTCTCGAGACAGAAAACGTCGCTTTTCGTACGGTCGCAGACCTGGACGATCCTGTCTCGTGGATCACACCTTGGAAGTCCTGTCCCAAGCTCTCTAGTCATGAAGCTCACCAGGAAGGTTTGTTCCCCACCTTGAAATACGTCGCTCACACCAGCACATATCTAGATGGCTTCTCAATGGGCGGCTAAATACGTGCCGCCCATAGCACAGAGACTCGGCGAGCTTGTTCCTGGAACAAATCTCTCCGTAAACGATACCCGAGGCGCCCTGTATGCTTGCCCGTTTGATCTTGCGGCCCGTGACCAGTCCCCGTGGTGCGGCGTATTCTCCACACGTGAATTACAGGATCTAGAGTAAGTCCAGCGCATTGACATGGACAGACGGCTCCAACCCAAACATTATAGATACGAATATGATTTACACATGGATGGTATCAGTGGCCATGCATCCAAAGGAGATCCAGGTCCCCTCCTTGGTGCCTTTTACATCAAGAAACTCATTGAGCGGTAAGCCCGAGCTACATTAATGAATACCATGCATGCTACTTGCCGCAGTCTTACAAATGCCACTGGTGATGCCAAGCCTCTTTATCTGGAGTTTGGCCATGATACCAGCATACTCTTGCCGCTCTCCACAATGGGTTTAAACAAGTCAGTACCTACCCCCACAGAATTAATGTACTGACGATCTACCACCTCAGAGACGCTCTGCCTCTTAACCCACGTCATGTGCGTACGCATCGCAGGTTCAGGACTTCCCAACAAACACCCTTCGCGGCAAGTATGGTGTGGGAGAAATTTACGTGCAAAGAGTCGTACGTATATCCCTGGAGCGTAGTGTTTTGCCTCACCACGATTAGCTTCGAGGGCCCTCAGGTCCGCCTCGTGTTAAATGGCGCAACTTTTCCGCTTTCTATCTGCGAGAAATCAATGGATGACAAGAGATTTGGATCCTGTTCTCTTGACGAATTCGCGAGGGCAAACGAATATAGCACCAACGTCCAGTACAAGAGCAAAATCTGGAACGCGACTTGCGAGATTGATAGCGACTCTTCCTGCTTGGCTGACTCGAGAATGCGGCTAGCAGAATAACACCGAAGAACCTAGCCACTATCCGGGTCTCACTGTTACTTACGAGTCATTGCACCATTCTAAGATAATGCAAAATATTTTACATCAACGGTAATGTACTAGGGGTGATCCACAACAAAGAACAGCGAAAATGTGTTAAATTACGGTAAACTTTGGTCACCAGCCGCTCCCCGATCCCCAACCGCTGGCGTTTTGAATCATAGCCGCCCGCTGGGGGTTCATCCCAGGAGGCACGTGGGGAGGTGGTTGAGCTATCGGGGGCCGCGAAAATGCAGACGGTGTTTGATAGCCCAAGGGTTGTGACGGCTGCATAGCATAACTTGACGTCGGTACGCTTCCACCGAACCCAATTGCCGGGGTTTGACCACCATAGGGATTTGGCGTACGGCTAGAGACTTGTCGAACAGATAGATGCCCAGGCGTCGTGTGACCCGGCGTGCGAGCTGGCGTACGGGCACCCGCACCGTACGGCGTCTTGCCTCCCGCCCCGGCGGCGCCCAAGTTTTGTGATTGGTGCAAATGTCTAGATGGGATGTGAGCGGCAGAAAACCTCCACTTTGCGCAGCACTTACCTAACTTTGAAGGCGTCGCACAGTTCAGGTACCCCTGCGACAGCCGCTTCGAAGAGGCAATACGATTCTGGCGTTACGCGAACGGGCTAAAAACAATGGATATCAGGTTGTTATCACGAGGTCTTGAAACATTTACCCATGTCTGGACGGCAGAGTTCTTGTTTGCCAAGAAGCAGAGATTGAAATGTCCGGGCTTTTTGCGGTTCAAAGTAAATCCGTAGATACTTTTTGCCGGGTTGGCTGCAACGAAATTCTTCAAGGACAGATCTATGTTATGGTGTAAACAAAAACGAAACATGGAAACTAGATTGAATACTCACGGAGCTCATCCTCGGATCCCTGCTTAAATTTTTCGTGCGCCATCAGCTCTTCGACCTTCCGAGCGGTGGCTTGGACATGATTGACGATCAATTCATCGAGATCTGCATACTGATGTTTATCATCGACAAACAACACTGTGCCCTGACCTGTGTTGATCTCGGTGACATCTGAACCAAATTAGCACGCTGGTGGAAATTCGCGGTGGCGGGGCATGCATACCTATGTGCTGGTACAGCCTGTCATCAACTTTCCACGTCACAGCAAGATGATCAACACCCTTTGAAGAAGGTCTGATTACCACATCTCCACGTTGTTGTTTATCCAGGTAGTTCTCTGCATGCATCGCATTGAAGTTATGGAAGTTGGGATGCTTGATGACCCGTCTCGTCCGATCGGTTTCGGCTCTCTTTTTCCTGGCTTGCAACTCCAGATCACGTTCGTAGTGTTGTGTGTTCCAATACTCATCGCGTTTGACGCGACGGAAGAGGCCGTCTCCTTGATTCAAATCAGAGGGGCGGATTGACAACTCCACGTAGAATTCATCAGAAGGAAGATTGAGTTTCACGTCCACTATGACGCCCTGCAACGCTTGACCTTTCTTGACAACATTTTGAGGGGGAACGTTGCCCGCATCCGATAGGTAATCAATGTTTATAACGCCCTCGATGCCGGAATCGAGGCGTATCGTCACCACATTCGACTGCTTGTCTATGCGTACGACAAGAACGGAGATAATGAGTCCCATGCGAAGAGTACGAGGCGTTTCGCCGCTGAGCATGGTTAGCACATCCCACGGTTGCATTGGGGGGAATGACGAGCGCTGCTCTGCAAACGGCTTGAGCAATTCTTCGCGAATGACGTTCAAGGTGTGTCGCTTTCGGTCTTCATTGGCCTCGTACATGCTGACAGCGAACTCGTCGAGATTAAGTTCGTTCAACTTTCGCTCGTTGTCGTTGTCCTGCATGATGAGGGAAACAACATGTGAAGGATGTTCGTCATGAACGTCTTCCTCGTCTAGCTCCAGAGCATCCGTTGCCATCTTTCGCGCGAGCTCGTAGTCCTCCGGGTGAATGCGGGTATCATCTAATGGGTCTGGCACGTCGTCATCTGCATGTCGGTTTTTTGTTGGCTTCAATTCTGCGTCATGAGAGATGCGAAGGAATCCGGCTGCGTTGAGAAAGATTTTTGTAGTCAGTAGACCAGACTTGATAAACTGATCGCGATTAACTAAATTTCCCCCCTAAACAGATCGTAAATAACAGTAACAATAAAATAACGAGTAAACGTACAATCGAAGCAATCTTTCTGGTCAAAGCTTGAGCTTTGCGTGGACCGAGGCCACATATGAAAGGCAGAAGATGTTGGTAATATGAGTCTGTTACCGCACGATTAATGTCAACCCCGATCTTGTTGGTCACATCAACTAAAGCCCTTTCGAGTGCGGATAATAGCTTCTCTTTCGGAATCTGAGCCAGCGTCAGTTTTTTTTTTTTGCAAGATCAGAGAACTAACAAGATGCTGATCCTCATCCTCGAGCGAGATTGCAACGACATCACGGCCCAGTGCGGCATATTCATTCAGCGGGGTTTGCGCGTAGCGAGCTAAACCAACGCAGTACTTGGCAATGGGCGAGAGTGCGCTGAATTCCTCGGTAGCTCGTTTACTATGCTGGTAGATTCTGGCGACCTCATCGTTAATGTAAATGACGGGAATATCGAAAACTTGTTCGTTGACTGGTTCCGATCCCCATCCCGGAAAATTGCCTTCAGCGTCGATGCTGGGAGGTTTGCCATTGACGATTTCCTTGATTCGAGTGGATAACTTGGCCGTTGCCATGGTAAACCCTCCTACAACTATAACATCGGGTCGTCGCCTCTTGAGCAAGTCGATGAACTCGTCGTGATAATCGCGATCAACTAAATTGTCGAGTTTGATTTGCTCGCGCAGTCTACCCATTTCATCCAAAAGAACAAGTGTAATAGCGTCCTTTTGAGGATCTCCCTTCCCCCAAGAGATGGCAAGGACAGAGGGAGTATACCCGGGTTGTGCATCTCCTGTAACAAAGGGGGCAACATCAATGCGCTTAAACCATGTCAGCCAGAACAAGTCCAATAATGAAGAGTGACATCCTACCTCTTTGAGTTTGTTACCGCAATGGATCGCCAAAGCGTCTTCAACTTCTTCTCGTAGCCACTCTCTGACCCACTTAGTGCCGACTGGGATGAGGTGGTATTCCAATGCCTCTTGGACAACTCTAGATCTTTCTTCGTTCCACGACCTAGCGATGTCACTGTAGCTGTCCGAAGCGAACGCGTCATTCAGCTGGCGCTCGAACCTGGCCTTGGCTTCGTTGGTTAGGTAAATTGATACAGTCACCAGCAACTCGGCCTCAGCAGCCAGGATGTGCAAGAATTGTGCGCTGTCCAACATCTGAGTTACAGGTTTGTGGTGAAGATATTTGAAGTTCTAGAAATAAGACTAGTTAGCATGACTTCAAAAAGGTGCTAAAATTGTAACGAACAAAGTACGGATGATGCTCGTCGATTTTATTGACACCGCGATCTGTAGGTTGGACCGAAATCTGTGCTTCAGTTCTGAACAGATCTCGCATGGATTGGCGAAGTAACGGGTCTTTGCCTAGCTCAGTGGCAAGAATCATCCTAGCGCGCCGTAGCACTTCTTCAGGTGTTCGTGATACAGCCGAGTCGGGAGTGGTGAACTGCTCGGCGAAGGCAGTCGGATTCAACTCTTGATCTTCAACAAAGTTGGGCCGATCGTTGGCAATAAAATTCTGGACCACCTCATGGGGACGTATCCCAAAACCCTGACAGTTACGGTCAGCATATGAAGGCAACATACAAACTTTCGGAGGGTGTAAATAATCCAAGAAATGACCTACATCAGACAATTTTGCAACAACACTCCTCTTGGCGACCTCGTACGCGGAGATACGACTCGGAGTTTTACGCTTACGCTCAGGGTCCTCGTCGTCGTGGAAATGTAAGTCGAACGAGTCTTGCTTGTTTACCTTGTATTTCATGGACAACCATTCGGTGACGTCCGCGACCATCTCGACGTATTCTATCTTGGGTCGGATAGACTGCGCGAAGTATTCGTCTTCTACGTTGAGCCGAGCGTAGGAAGCAAGGAGGGCGTTCCTTCGGTCAAGCAAAGAACGATATTTCTGGCCAAGAGTGTATATCCGCCACAGCTCAGACAAGGTGATAAGTTCAACTCTGGCGCGCATCTCCTGAGGGTTGAAATAGGAGATGTAATCCCGCTTGTGTGTCCAGATATATGGAACTTCGAACTCGTGGATGAAGAGAAATCGCAACGCATAAGAGACAGCGAGGACTAGAGCTTGGGAATACGCATGATATGGCCCATCTGGAGAGAAGAAGTCCCTGGTTTTGCGACTGGACAAACGCGACGTCACCCAGGCGGCAGCGTCATTAATATCTGCTTCCGTGAGGTTTTGATGAAGAGACAAAGTTGCAGTGGGTGAAAGAGAAGATGTAGCAAGTTGCATGCGCTCGGGTATGTCTTGCGCACGAATCAAATCATCGTCTTCCGTAAGCATCCGGGCACGTATTTCTGAAGGTTCAAAGACCTGATAAAATGGGTGTCAACTTTAGTTCAAGACGGATAATGGAATGGAACAAACATCCTGGTATTTCATCTCAGGTTTGAGCCGTTCCTCATACTCCGCTTCGTCGTCACCTTCTAACGCCCAGTCATACTCATGACCGTCACCAAACACATCATGGATTTCATCCCAAGCGCTATTACAGGTACTTCAGGAACGAAGTGAAAAAAAGGAATCGGCGACTTACTTGGCGTCGATACCAGGAAGCTCAGGTCGCGAGCCCATAGCCCTCCTCCGTTGACGTTCCAACTTTTTTCTCTCCTTACGTCTCTCCTCGCGTTCTTGTTCGTCCATAGCCCCAGCGCCTTCTTCTTCGTCCTCATAGTCAATGAAGTCGTCCATATCCTCTTCATCTTCTCTACCAGCACCTGCACGCTCATCATCCCAAATACGTTGGATGTCCTGGACTTGCGGCAAATCGTCGTCGTTATCAAGATCATCTTCTGAAGACTCAACAACTTGCTTCCGTCGCGAGGATGCACCTGGGGGAGAACCACCTTCGCGGCCACGGCGAAGACGTGTCAGACGATTTCTGAACGAGGTACCTGTATTTTCTTCCAGAAGCTCCAGGTCGTCTTCTTCCAGAGCTTCCTCCTCCTCCTCTGTTCAAGAGTAAATATCACTGAGATATGGCATCCAAGACGTGGACTCACCGCGTCTGTGATGGCGTCTCTTCCGCCGCTTTCTTCTCCTCCGCCGTTCCTCGTCATCTTCCTCGTCCTCTTCCTCATCCTCGTCGACAATGAAGCCCTCTCTTATCCGCTTTTCCTCCTCCTCGTCATCCTCTGCTTCTTCCGAGCTATCGTCTGTCACTTCGTTCCCGTCGGCCATAATGGCGTCCGCGTCGTCGTCGCCCGGTTGAGGGTTTCCCATGACCTCGTCGTCGTCAACAAGCCTGTCGGAAGCGGCCAGAAGTGGAGACGACATGGTGGTCAGTGACGAGCTCGTCGACCGTCGTGCAGAACAAGTAACGACGAGAACCTCGGAAGTTGCCGACGGAGCCACAAATTCTTGTAAACCCGTCTTAGTAATGCCTCAAGTGATATGCGCCCAAGTCATGCCTATAGAACGACACCGATCGCCTGTGGCCATCAGGGCCATCCCTAGAGGTGCCATCAATCACGTCCATCACGGAGAAATTGACGCCGTCCTGAAGGACATGAGGATTTGTTCACGTCGTCTGAAGTCAGCGCTGGACACCTTCAACGATGAGTTGCGAACACTCGAGAGGCTGTATTACAAGTGCAAAAACCAACATCGTCCGACCCTCTTTTTCAAGCGCGTACTTGAAATTCGATGCTATGGTCGACGGGTGAGTGAGCAGGACATCGTAGGGCGTGTGGATCTTCTCCGTGCTTCGTTTGTGGGTTTGGAGAACACGGACGAGTGAGTAAAATTGTTATGGTCACATAGCATGCACTGTACTGATATATCTTGCCAAGTCACAAAGCATTGAGAAACTGCTGGAGTCGTGTACCTGAGAAACCTTATGTCTGCATTTTGATAGAGAGATTGGCTGCCTGCCGTGCACTGGTTTGTAAAGTAAGATTTATAACCTTCTTCCGTTCATCCGACTCAGCCGTCCCAGATGCGGGTACGCCTCGAAAAAGCATACCAGTGGGTCTAACCGGGCTCCTATGAGATGCGAAGCAAACCCTGATATACCCTCTAGTCATTTTGCGTTGGCCATGCAAACTGGTGCTTTCGTTCAGTTGATCATCCTGTTTGTCGCCATATCTTGTAGGATGTCTATGTTACTGTTCCAACTGGAAGAAGTCCTCCATGTGTGCATATCTGCATGCAATCGCCTTTTGGTTATCATTGATGTATGCGTATATCTAACTTTGCAGTTGAACATGCACTTATAGAGTCGCAGTCAATAGACCAACATGCGCTAACTTCTCTGCAAGTCACCTTGGAACAGGACATCTCGCGTTCCACGCACTCTATTGATCATGACCTAGTTCCGGAAGACACTGGGCAGCTGGTCTCCGGCGGCGAGCCAATAGATATCTCAACAATTTCTATTGAAGAGCAAAACATAAAAGTGGAAGCCCCCTTGCAGACGAGGGTTACACTCCCCCTGCCCAGTAACCCTACATAGATGTGTATTTGATTTCTCTTCTAACGGATTTGTGACGCAGCTTCTGAGCACATCGCTCCACGAGTATCGAAAAAGCTGTCTACGGAAGTGGTTCAGAAGTCTCGAACCAAGAAGACAAGGAAAAAAATTGACGAGATCGACGAAATATTTGGTTTTTAATGCTGCTTCACCGTGGACAGGAATTGCAGGGTGAGGGGTTGTCTGCCGTTCTGGTGAAATATGTCTGACTATATCGAAAGCATGACATGAGCCTTAGGATAACCATGGAGCGTTTCCTCTCGTCTGATACTGGGGCTCGTAGAACAGCACACTGAGGGTAACCTATGTAGCAAATTTCACAAATATGAAGGATTCGCGTACTTCGACGGTGCAAATGTAATGGTGACGGGTCGATAGGCAAACAGTCCTGTATTGATAATCAGTGCCGACTGTAGCAGGAGACACTTGTGACCTCAAGCGTCGACCATCATGACAAGCGACACTCAAAAGACAGCTGAAGAGGGGCATGTGCTTTTCATGCGGCAAGCCCTGAATGAAGCGCTGTCTGATGGCTGCGTCCCGGTGCAAACCGCATTTTGCGTTGGGTGTGTTCTCGTAGTGCGCCTCCCAGACACGGAACCAGTCACATTGGCCACAGGGTACTCGAGAGAGCTGCCCGGTAACACCCATGCAGAAGCAAACGCCCTGACAAAGGCGTGGAGTCTCTCACAGTCATACCTGGCAGCTCTCTTCCCATCGACATCACCGATCCCATCCATCGAGGACGTCCTGCGGCACACCGATGTCTATACCACACTCGAACCCTGCTCCCTTAGGACATCCGGCCTTCCTGCGTGTGCCGATGCACTCATTAAAGCACGCATCAGACGATGTATCATCGGGGTGGGCGAACCAGATGACTTCGTGAAATGTGAGGGAGCACAGAAGCTGAGAGACGCGGGCATCGACGTTGTTTGGCTAAGTGGAATGGAGAATGCGTGTCTTGAAGCTGCTCGAAGGGGACACCACGCACCAACTTGAAAAGCACAACAACCTAGTTGGAAGGTACGCTTCAGCTATTTTTCTCGTCCAAACCTTCTCAGCGCAAGTATGATAGATATTCCCTGTGTGCGGACGACAACGTGTACACTCTCGGAAAGTTTCACAATACAACGATAATTGTGCAGTCGTCCGGACATTCTTTAATGTACGAGTGGACACAAATCTGAGGTGGTACTTTCCGGATCACTTGGCGATCCTTGAATGCAGGCGGCAAGCGGTCACCTGCACAAGCATCAGCACAGGATATCAGAATGTAATTTAGCCTTGAGTTCATGCATCGATGTTTGTTGTCTTCTTGAGGTACAAAGAAGGCGTCAGATGGGGTCGATGAAGGAGGTCAAAAACACCTGGAAGTATCCAGCACGAAGTGGAACTTCACAGTTAATTCCCACGGCTACTCCTCGACTCGTCAAGGCATGCGCATCGAAAAGTGTTATTTCTGCTCGACAAACATTTACCCGGGTCACGGTAAGCATTTATCTGTGATATTGTAAAGTATCAACTGACGTGGACCAGGGACCGCATTTGTTCGCAACGATGCCAAAGTCTTTCGATTCTGTACCTCAAAGTAAGCACATTTCTCCACGAGTTGGTCTTCATGTTCATTCCGTTGTAGATGTCACAAGAATTTCAAGTCAGTTATCTCCGCGTTTCCTCGATCCTTGTATCGTTGGCTGAAGCAATTAGAATGAAACGCAATCCACGCAAGGTACGGTGGACGAAGGCATTCCGCAAAGCAGCTGGCAAGGAGATGACCATTGTGAGTGTGACAAGCATTTACCCGGGCGCACATCTCCGAGGGGCGTTCTCAGGACGCTACAATCGATTTCGAAAAGCGCAGAAACGTTCCAGTCCGCTACGATCGTGAATTGGTGCAGACTACAATCAAAGCGATCAAACGTGTTGGAGAGATCAGACAGCGCCGGGAGCATGCATTCTGGAAGCAAAGGCATGTTTTATTTGCTCGGCTGATCTGACCTCTCACAACCACGGTACGACAGAATGGCGGTTGCTCGGGAAAAACGACGTGCACACCGGGCCAAAAAATTGGCAGCCAAGTCGACGTCCGTCAAATTGGTGGAACCAATGGTGGTGGATTCCGCGTCCACCGAGAAAGAGATGGAAAAGATCAAAGTGCAAAACAAGGGCCGGAGTGCCCTTGTCATGGGAGATGGTCAATCCATGGGTATGGATGTCGACTAGCATGATACTGTTGTACTAGGACATGAACAGGGGCTATTAGCCATATTAGTATTGCATAAGCTAGCAGACCGCCTTCAGTTCGAAGACGAATCTCTAAGCGGAGTGTGCATCTCCCGCAGCGCCAACTTCCATCACTGCTGTGCTCTATGTTCCGCCTCCTTGCTTGAACTCAACTGTCACCATGTCCCCGTGGTACTCCTCGTGGTTTTCGGGCCTCCCCACGTTTGATTTCGCCGTCCCGTCCAATATTCAACGACGCTTCTTTTCCTTCCTCTTGAGGAGAACGCTCGGACACTTTCTCAAACCAGGCCAACTTGATCTTCACCAAATCGATTCTCAACTCGGTTCTGGAATTGTCCAAGTGAAGGACTTGGAATTAGATGGACAGGTGAGTCAGCTGCTCTTGTGTTTGTCGTTACACACCTGACAGGCTCTTCAGGCGATCAATCAATTACTTGTAGGACTTCCGCTTTCCCTGTACGACGGTTTCATATCCGGCGTCACCGCTCGCATTCCGTTTCCAAATCCTCTCTCTTCCAGCGTCGGTTTTCATGTCCAGTCTCTTAACCTCACCTTCCAAATAACGCCGGAACAATCCACATCCCCTGCTTTGTTTCATAACAGCTCAAACCTTGCCGATTCAGTTGTTTCTGTCGCTGAGACATTCATCCATGACGAGCTTACACCTCCAGAGGGGGCCACTTTACGACAAACTCTCAAGCCCTCTGCTGATACGTCGCCTCTTGTCGATGAGAGTGAGAGCCTGCCAGGAGGCTTCAACCCATTTGGCTATAACATCGGTGCCGACGAAGTACCTAAGGGGCCCCACGGAAACGATGATCCGGCAGGGGTATCAGTTTTTGCCACTCTCATCGAGCGACTCCTCGCCAAATTCCAGTTTTCGGCGGTAGACACCAAGGTCACTGTCGTCTATCCCGGGTGGGCTAGCTTTACGCTCTCCGTTCCAGAGATAACTTACCAGACGGATCCGAACCCCCGTTCGGACGCAAGTGGTAGTCAGGCGGCGTCCGGAGGAAACGAAAGTTCGGGGCAAATCCGCACCGTATCGATCTCTGGGCTGAGGATGACTTCGCGCGATTTACGCGTAGTCACTTCCTCGCCAACTGTTACAAGCACGCTATCTCCTGTCTCTCTTACTTCTTCCAGAGAGTCTCAGCCGCCAAACCACAATCCATTAGTTGGTCAATCATCACGCAATTCATCGTCGTCTTCTCTCGACGAAGATACTCAGCTTATGATGTCACAGTCGATTGCTATGCTCCCTCCTAATTCTCCACACCTGTCGTCAGCCTCGGATAGCATGTATCAGAGCGCCGTTTCTATGACAGAACGCACCAAAGTGGACCCCACAATTCCGCTTTCGACCTCCCGAAACACTAACAACGTTGATGACGTCGGGCGAGCTCGCCCACATTCTCGGATATCCGTGCCGTGTCCAGGATCTGTTGAGGATGTCCTACTCTCCTTCGGTTCACAACCTATAGTGCTTTCGTTACAGACCCCTTCTCGTCGCATGGAGCTTCCCGAGCAAATCCCTCAAGTTAGTGGCGACCGACCGACTGACGCAAATGACTCCGTTCGGGAAGAGCCTGAGCAAGAGACTTTTCAGTTGTCTGTTACGATCGGAACGCTTGCCTGCACTTTTCGTTCTCGTCATTTACGTGTACTTTTGGACATCGTGGACGCGTGCACACTTAAGCCGCCTGTGCCATCACCTCCCCCGCGCAAAGAAGCGTCATCAGCACTTCCTCGTACCGCGCTTCGCTTGGGAGCCAATGTCACTATTCGCGGAATCGTGATAATGGCACTTCCAGAGCCAGCGATGGGGGAGGTGATTTCTCTCGACGCTTTCCATGAACGACCCCTTGTACCGCCCAAGCTACCTCATGCCTACGTGCGGTTGTTTTTTGACACTCTTTCCGCCACCTTTAGGCTCTCTGCACCCTCACCCAACCCGTCAGCGTCCACTCCATCATCCATATCGGCGGACCAGTTAATATCTGCGAAAATGGACATTTCGGATGTTTCGATGTTCGCCTTCCACGCCGTTTCCTCCGTAGATGGCTCGCAGATCGCAGCGCCAATACTGATAACCGACCCTTACTTACACATATCACATATCACTCGTCACTACCGCCCTTCTCTCGCCTCCGAGAGACCTGAGGACGTCAAACTCCCCAAGTTCCAGGTGGTTGACTGGACACAAGTCAAATTCAAGAGAAGTTCGGCGAAGTTGTCGACATGGCGCTCGAAGAATGGTAGAAAGGCAGACATCTTACACAGTCCATCCCAGAGACCCAAAGATTTGCCCGGTTCTCCGAATCCCTTCATTTTCAGTCCCTTATCTGAAATGGAGGATAAATTGCCGGTGCCTCCTGCTATCGAAGTTTCTGGTCGGCTCGGGCTGCCGCTCGAGTCCGAGGCAAGTACCCTGGATGTCAAGATGGCGCCGCTCCACTTTTTCTTCGATCTTGGCATGATTTTCAAGGATGGCTTGTTTATGCGCTTCGTTGAGGACGTCACATCGGCTTCAATGTTTACGCGAAAGAAGGCAACAGACATGCCAGCATGGAATCAAACTCTTCGCCAGCAGAGTGTTGGGGAAGGGGGATTGTGCGGGGGTGACATAGACGAGGAAAAGGGCACCCGAATTCAGCAAACGTCACCTCGCGCAAGAGAGAGAGAAGAAGAGAGAAGACGACTTGAAGCGCTCGTTTTGGAAGATCTCAGTCTCGGGATGGATTACACACTCGCTGGAGCTTCGAAGCCGAGATTCCCTCGACCTCAGCGAGCTTCACTGAAACCGAAGGTTTGCCCATTGGCTCTAGCCTTTCATCCCGTTACTCAAGCACGTTCTAGAAAGCAAGTGAACCTAGTTTTAATTTGCGCCTGACATGCCCAATGATTCGAGTGGAAGTCCGTTGTCCCCCTCCCCCTCCCCGCTTACCGCGGTCCGGTTGTATGGTGCTTGACCTCCGTGGTTTGACAATTTCCAATGTTTCTCCCCCCACCAAAATCAGATTTACAGAGGGGACAAAATTGGCCCCGTCGCGATCCGGTGACAACATTTCGAATGTAATCCTAAACGTCTGTGTGCAAGAGCTACTCGCTGCTTACTCCTCCGTTGGCGATAACGTGGCTCACGCCATTTTAACCCTTGGTTTCCTACTAGCTGAGGATCTTGCACCTGACTCGAGCGTGCTTTTTGCCACGGAAACCATGCCAGACGCACTGCCCCTGTCTGTTGTGCTTGGGAGACCTAATGTTGCGATGAAATCATCGAGTCCTCTAAGCAAGTTGTCAGTGACCGTCGACATTCCATTAGTCAACCTTGTCATGGATAAGGCTATCATTGATGGGCTCCAATGTTGGGCAGATGATGTAGCGCAGCTGATTGGGCGGAGTATTGCACATTCTAACGATGCAACAGACCCACACCCTAGTCGCAATCCAAGCTTAATCGGAAGTCGCTTTTTCTCTCAAGCGCGGCGTAGTGGAACCCATAGTACCGACGAGGGAGTCTCAGAAGAATCAAATCGCCAACACACAAGTGAAATTGTAGTGAAGATCAGCGTCACGGAAGGCAAGTGCTTTTTTCTTGGGAAAGAGCGAAAGAAAAATCAATCCCATCAGTTTTATTTAGGATTATCGTCCCACGAAATGGCGATCCGCGTCGTGCCAGACCGTTCGACGTATTTGTTTTAGATGTAGACGCACTAGTCGAGTTGAAACCGGAAGGCAAGGTGTGTAAAATATCATGGTGTTTGAATTTTCTGACGCTACAAGGGTTTAGGACGAGAGTGTAGTCACCGCCGGCATCATGGATCTCCGTGTCGCGGACACATCCAGTGAAGGAGATTATGTGGTCCTTGTCCAGAGCCCACCCCGAAGCATAGTACGTACTAGGTTTTAGGTCTGACACACTCACTAAGATTTGCCGCAGTCGTCCACCGCTAGACCCTTGGTGAAGATCAGGATAATTTCTTTCATAGTCCCAGAAACAACCGCCAAAGAGTCACGGATCAGGCTTTCTCTTTGGGGTTTCACCATACTCCCGCCACTTGATGTCGGTTTCGGAAATGATCTAGCGGCATTTGCCAAGGCGCCACCGGGAGTACGTATTTTGAATTCATATATCTATCCTAATAGACACGGCTCTTAGGTGTTCGAGTCCGTCGTACCATCCGAGTGCACTCGGCTCACAGTGAGCGTCGTTGATGTATCGGTTCATCTGCGTGCCCTTGGCTATCCCGGTGCTTCTGCGCTGCACTTCGGCGAAGCTGAATTCTCGACAGAATTCATTGGGGACTCATCTGAATCCGCATTCAAGTTAAAAGTTTCGTCATCACACATTTTTTTGGTCGATTCGATCCGGGACGCACTGGAATCAACAGGGACAGCTCAAACCCCTCCCAGCCTTGGTGTTGACTTTTGGAGGGTCAGTTGCAGACTTTTACCGATGCCTTGTCTGCTAAGACATAGGTTCAGAAGTCCGGCTATGCCTTGATTGCAGAGATATCTCATTTACAGCTGATCTTTCGAGCAGACAATACTGTCCTACCGCCGTACACAAGCGTTCGTAAATATTTTAGGCCTCAGACATGTTCTTAACCTCGTATTCCTAGGTTGTCATTGAACGGATTGGCCTCCGAATACACCTCTGCGCAGACACCATCAGCGCTCTCACAAACTTGATAAACAATATGATACGTGCCTCAACGAATGATGCGGACGTTCGGTACGTCACCCTCAAATAAGAAGGACTAGACTAAAATCTATTCAAGTCCCTCTCGCTCAGCCCCGAGAACACCGGATACCGTCGTTGGTGACCGTCGACATGATATGACTGGTACCGGTGATTCGTTCAAGGTGTTATTACATCGCTCAATATTAGTTCATAGCTTCTTTGGATGAACATGCCTTCAGGCTCATCCCTGAAGTTGGGAGTACAGCAGACCTAATATCTGACGACCTACCCGCCAACCTGGACTATTTGGACGCCTCTTTTGGAACTGCTGCAGGCCTCCGAGAGCTCAGGGATGATGATCTTCAAGATTTCGACATGGAAGAACAGACCGATCACAACACTCCTGTGACGGGTCAACTCGGTATCGTATCGAATGTGGGCGGTGAAACAGTTCGCATCTTAAAGCCTTTCTCTTTTGTTGAACACTATTTCGACACCATTTCTCCTGATACAATGCGGGACCCAGACAAGTAAGCAATCGATAACGATTGTGCGGGACGATTGACATGTAGCCCCAGCGATACTACCCTGCGGATCCGGATCCACGATTCTGATCTAGTGCTCTTCTTGCACGACGGGTTCGATTGGCCTCACACACGCAAAATCATCGAGAAAGAGGTCAAGGAAATGCGCAAGAAGCTTGCGCGGATACGTCAACTAGTTGCAACTGGACAAACACAGGAACCGCTGGACGAGGCGATCAGCACGACACTGTTCAATTCGTTCCATATTGGCCTCGAACAGGATTTGGAAAATATGGATCCGGATACACTCATCGCCGCAATTGATGAGGAACTCGGCGATTCTGCTGAAACTGGTACCGAGAGTTCTTGGCAGTCCCTCCATCCCGCTTCTCCAAGTCGACCGCAAATTGTGTCAACGCGCGTACATGGAAAACGTTTAACCCGATCCAAAGGACCCTCGATCGAGATTCGGCTGGAAGGCTTAAACGCAGAGATCGACCATTACCGACCTGACGAAACTTTAATATCACGTACGCTGATTTTGGTCAGAGATCTTGAAATCCTCGATCACATTAAGACATCGACGTGGAAGAAGTTTCTCACTGACATGCGATCGGACTCGAGAGGGAATGTCAGGGAGACTGATTCCAACATGGCACGCGTGGAGTTGTTGAGTGTGCGCCCTTCTCCGTCACATCCCGCAGAAGAAGCACGACTCCGCGTAAGCACTCAATCTTTATCGACAACTTAATGCCGAAATGATACTTGTTACCAGGCTAAAATCTTGCCTCTACGATTATACGTCGACCAGGATGCCCTTGACTTCTTCAAGAAATTTTTCGCCTTCCAAGATCCGGATAGCCCTTCAGCACCGGATGACGGGGAGAAGAAAGACGATATCTACTTCCGTAAGCTGTGTCCTTGCATTTATGACACGGCCACTCATAAATTTTGGACACAGAACACGCAGAAGTCTTTCCTGTTGACATTAAGCTGGATTACAAACCTCGGCGGGTTGACTACAAGGCATTGCGAGATGGCAGGACAATAGAGCTAATGAACTTTTTCCATTTTGATGGAGCAGAGATGACGTTACGACATCTGACTCTGCACGGTGTCCGTTCGCATTTGAGCACAGATGATTAGACAACTGACGTTCCGTTAGATCACTGGATGGCCACGTTTCTTCGACACCCTGAACGACCTCTGGACTCCAGATGTAAAAGCCACCCAACTCGTCGATGTTATATCTGGTGTGGCTCCGATTCGGTCTGTAGTCAACGTCGGATCGGGTGTCGCGGACCTTGTCCTACTTCCTATTGCGCAATACAAGAAGGATGGACGTATAGTACGTGGCGTACAGAAAGGCACGAAGGCCTTCGTCCAGTCCACTGCCATAGAGGCTATCAAACTTGGTGCTCGCTTGGCCACCGGTACGCAGGTGATCCTGGAGCAAGCTGAGAACGTACTAGGTGGACACTTTAAAGACTCTGTTACCGCCGAGGCACTTCAAATCCCATACGAGAACGAGAATGCAGAAGGCTCGGATGAAGATTTGATTAGCCGCTATGCTGCTCAACCTGCCGGCCTGAAAGAAGGAGTAGAGTCGGCTTACCGTAGTTTGCAGAGAAACCTACTTTCCGCAGCTCAAACTATACTGGCAGTACCAATGGAGGTATACGAGAGGTCTGGCGACGAGGTGAGTAACAGAAAGTGGGATCAAAATACAGGATAAATTAACCATCTCTATGAGCAGGGAGCAGTCAGGGCAGTTGTACGCGCGGTTCCTATTGCCGTCCTGAAGCCTATGATTGGCGCATCTGAAGCGGTTAGCAAAACACTTATGGGACTACATAATACCCTAGACCCCAATGTCCGACTCGAGAACGAGGCTAAGTACAAACACCGCTAATGTCATTTGGCTGCAATATGTACCATCTAGCATCACTCCATTATGTACACTAAACATTGTTGCTTTGTGTCAGTTGTCAACTAAAGAATGTAGATTCTGCACTCGCTTTCCATCTTAGTAGATCAACAATCTCAACACTAAGACAGATTCATCTAGTATTGTGAATCAGCCTCTCAGTGCCTTGGTGTAATAACCACATATCCATCATCAAGTGGGCTTGTAATGTAGGCCTCTGACAACAGTGACTGGACAGCAAGACTAATACTTAACCATCAACTTCTTTGATCCAGTGCCCAGAGAAAAAACTACTCACTTGAACTGAGACTCTGTGCATTCAGACAGTAGTGTGATTGCTTGTGCCAACTCTGCAATCCAAACAGGCTGATTTTTTTGTATATGCTTTATGATAACTCTTTCCAGTGGTTTGAGTGCAGCATATGGTTGGTGTTTTTGTGGTGAGAATGAATTGGGGAGGATTGGAGGTGAAGCTGGAATTTCACAGGTGATGTGATGCTGGACAGTGGTGCAGTTTTGATCATCCTGAGCTTGACCATCATACACAGCCTCTTCCATGACTCCACTTGATCCCAAACTCTGGTTAGTGTCACAGGGCAGATCCAGGTTCATAAGCAATCTTGACATTAAAATACCAACTCACTTGAAGAGATTGCTCAGAGAGTATGCCACTGTTGATCACATGCAAAATATGATACATGACTTGATGGTAGCCTTGAACTTGGTGAATAGAACTGATCTTAAGCCTAGGCTGCCACTGTGTGTTATTCTGCTTCTTCAGAGTGGCTATCACCTCAACATAGGCATGCTTCCTATAGACCATGCATTTACATTGTGATAAGATTCATGATGATGGACCTACAGGGTCCAATATTGGGATCTTTCTTCTTCCTCTGCTTCTGTAGATTCCCCTCCATGGTGGATTAAGGCAAAAAGTTCAACATCACCATAGATTTTGCCTGTTCCATCCTCAAGAATAAATGTTGCTGTTGCTGCACCTATATCAACACTCTTCACATAGGCAACAAGTGCAACCTATGCAATACAGGTCCAGACATGATTCAATTCTCAGCACCTTCCAATGTACTCACAGAGCCCACTGTTAGATGATCACTTGCTTGAAGGACTTGATTGATTGTTACTGGATGGAGAATTTTGTGGTCTTCCCTGACAGCTGGAGGTGGATTGGTTACAGTCACAACGAAATGCTCGTTTGGGAGTTGCTGATCGTAGTCCATCAGTCAAAATGTTGCCACAGTGCGATGAAGGAACCAGTGTTGCAGTACTCCCATTATGTAATCAAACTCCAGCCAATTTAAACCCTGTCGCGTCGTCCTCGGATAACTCGTCTTCCAACATTGTGGTCCTGTCGTCGCATTGGTGCGCAATCGAGTCCCTTTCCAATGGATATTGTCACGTGAGAAGTGGTTGAAAGTTAATCGGACACCGTTGCCTTCTACTAGTACCACCAAACTACGCACGCGAGCAATGTATTACAACTTTTCCCATTCGATTACTTAGTACTTCCAATCTGTTTACATTCTGTCGTCACGGACGGTTTGGAGAGACAAGCGACCACTCGGGGTTTAACGGTTTACCCACCAGCGGATCTGCACCGAACGGTATCTCTGTCCAACCTTGCGCCTGACAGCGAGAGACAGCGAGAGCGACCTCAGCGAAGCCATCGTCCTCCGCTGAGAAGCACTGGATCTTTACTCGCCGGAACGCCCCGACCGGTCAGTCTTCAAAGGAGCTCGGAGAAGCGCTCGACCCTGATCTCGACCGGTTGGGAGCGATGAGCAGTCGCTACAACTGGAGCTCTGCAATGCACAAGGCAATCGTTCTTGGCCACAAGCACTCGATCTTTCCCTATAGAGGTACATTCGCTCAGTCAACCTGAAGTGATCCAGGACCTCGACGAGGCCATTGGCCCTGACGGAGAGGTGCTCCATCTTTTCCTGGGAGGATATCTTCATCGTTCGGCCCCTTGAGTAACCTTGTGGTATATCTCTCTACTGGGTGTGTTTTTTGGAATTGCTCGCCCCCGTTCTCTTTTAGTTCCCTCGATTCGCCCGGCGCAGATGATCAGCAGGAAGGTCGTACTTTAAACTATACAGAGTCATTGCTGACATCCACAAGTTACCTGGTCTCCCATTTTATTCTCTCCCCCTCCGACGCGCCGCCAGCGTGGGGCCCGTCATTATCGTCAAGCTAATATGGGTATTGACGCGCTGATCGTCTTACACGGTCGAGATCCTGTTCATATCCCATTATAGATGACGCATTCCATACTTTGTCTGCGCGCGGACAGAACACTCTGGCGATTGACGATCATGCGCCTCTTACACAAACTCTGGGATCATATACCTAGGGCCAAGAGAACCTCGCTGGCATCTACATCTCATCTTATATTCTCACACTGGCAGTGCACAACGTGACCCTTGGGGCGTTGCAACCGCACAAAAACGATTTATTGCGATCGGACAAGATTGGTATGTCTAAGCTCCATTTCGTACGCCCGGATCTGGACGACTCAAGTACTCATCGCTCGACGTGCCGGCAAGGAGTGAGTTGATCTGTCCTGTCACGACATTTGCTGTGCACAACGGCCTTTGCCATCCGCTGTGGTCCGCGTGACGGACGATGACACTCCTGACGATCCAGTACCTCATCGGGTGTGGTCGGCGAGGCGGTTCATCGGGTTCCACTCGGTGATTGGGACAATATGGGAGATGACATACTATAAGTACAAAGTCTGACTAAAGTCTACAGTAGTCCGGAAGGGCATATATTGTCACTCAGCAAAGTGCAAAGTGCGATTCATCACCAGTCGAATACACAATACCATCATCCGTTAATGTGTCAAGAGCATCACTAAACTCGGTTTAAGCATGGGTAATGATAGCACCAGCATGACCACGAACCTTATTGTGGCAGCATCACCTCCGACCGCGCGGGAGATCGCACTGACATGAATACCTTCCGCGGCACTAGGTTGGGCCCGCATGAAGGTAACAATAGCATGGTGCAGCTTCGGTAAGTGTGAAAATTGGTCAACAGACGTAGGTGTTTGAGCTGAATACGCAGTCCCCGCACCGGTCCCGTTCGTACGCGGCGTTACTTCTTGCCCAGGCCTCGGTGGCTGCAACAATTGATTCAGGGTCGAGCTGGCACGAAACGAGTCGGACATACAGGACCACGCTCCCATATCATAGTGACAGTCATAGCTTCTAGAAGGTGAAAGTAGATTTCGGCAGGCGAGTCAATCAGGCGAATAAGATTGGTGTTGATGTATTTTTTGCTCCCAAACGTTTTCAGGCTCCCAAGGACGCGCACATATGCCCCTTCCCTATCAAGGGTCAGCATTGCCTCCGCATATAGGCAATAGCATGTGAACTCACACGATGCCATTTTTCTCTGATTCGTCTTCCATAGAGGAATCAGTCCAGTGGCGAGCTTCGATTCGACCCGAACCATCATCGAGCATATATTGACTGTTGGTCGCTTGCGCCTGTACCGAAGCAATATACGCGACAACGGTGACCTAGACAAAGAACTCAGCAGGCTACACGTTCATGTAGAAAGATTTCCCACCTGTCCGATCTCTTGGTCATCGAGAAGCCAGTCAGCGTCCGTGTGTGCTTGGTTGGCTTGAATGAGTTGGTGAATGGTCATCGGGCGTAGTGAATGAGTGGTTTCACTTTTCTGAATGTCAACGTAAGTGAAAATGACCAACGAAAGCGAGAAGGACCAACATACACGAGCGAACCCTCCTGGGCTACCAGCGGTGCTACCGTAAGGTGAGCCCGTCGTCATGTAGCCACCACCCGTTGCTCCGCCGTAATAGTTATTGTCGTCTGCATGGTCTGAGTGAGCAACAACATCGACTTTTGGTTTCTCGCTGACCCACATTGGCTCATCGTGGTGGTAAAAGGATTTCTTGGCTTAGTCACTCAACGAGACGCGTTATGACGCGACATGTCACGCACTCATGTCACGTCACGCTCGCGTGAATCGAAGTGTTTTCGCTCTGACTCGTTCGACCCAGTTCGTTGTGCTGAGGCAGCCTCTCTCCAACCTGCGTCTCCAACCAATCAGACGATTTATTGAGCTCAGATACGTCTGTTCGTCGATGAATGAGCGCGCATCGCTCAAATGAACCTGACGCGTGTATGAATCAACTCCTCATACCCAGACGGTGTGCCCAGTTTTCATATCCCGGATCATATACTCTGACCGTAACATCGTCTGCACTTCTGGGGGTGGCAACAACGAGCTCGTGGGAGACGGCGCATCCTCGTTGTCCCGCCATGCCCATGCCCATGCTTCCCGCAAGGCGGGAAGAGGTCGTCGTGGTATAGTCATCCCGAAAATAAGACTCCTTGAGGGATCACAGGCCCGACATCGAGTCCGGGCCATCTCGAACGCTGACAGTGTTGACCGTGTCGTTGGGCCCGAGATCGAGCAGGAAGCTGAGAAAAGTCGCGGAAGTGTACGACTTTGATATCGTTCTCATCTTCCTCGTCGTCCGACTGGTAGCCCAACTGTCAGAGGACCCTGGAATAGATGGTGGATATCTACCAAGGGCTTGTCAGTGAGATAGCGTACTCCATGCAAGTTGGCAAGCACACGCCTGGAGGGTCCGAGGCTGAGTGAGCAGAACAAGGCAAATGGGACATGCAGTACCTCACGAGCTCGGTGAGCTGATTGCGGACGATATTCTTGATGAGGTTCACAGTCCCATCTTGGATCTCAAACATCTTTAGGTAGGGATAGTGCCCGCACACAGGCGAAGCGAACTAACCTCGAATTTAATTCGCCCTATTAGACAGTTGCATATTAAGGACGAAGTGAAGAGTTGATACAACTTCATTGACATAAGTAGGTATGTGCGTCTATACAAGAATGAGTGGGGATGATGATGCGTGCAATAATATATAACGGTCCTATGTTTGCCCGTACGTAGCGTTAAGCTTCGCCATTCCCTTCCCAACCCCCTCAAGCACCTTCTTCCGCGAGTCTGTCACGCTCTTGGCGACATTCAGAACAAAGTCGTGGGTAACCTAAAATCCCGTGGAGGTCGCGGTCAAAATGAATGTCTCTCAAAAAAAAGGGTGGATAGACCTGTTTGATAGTCACTGTGGCGCAGGCTTGTACAAATGCTCGGCGTTGTTCTACGGAACTTTCGATTTCTCCAAGTTTGGTCAGTGCTGTTGACATTTCCTTCAATGTCGAACTAGCTTTCAACCGAATATCCTTGAACTGCGAGACAAGCTATCGCGGAGTCACCCGTTATCGGACACAATCAGTGGACTTCAAGCATTGGCAACTCACATTACCGAGCTTGTGAATTTTGACCACGGAAGGAGGTTTGAAACGCATGGTCTCAACTATAAAGAGGATAAACGCCTAAAGTAGACCCATAAGTCGGAGAGGTGTAAAAACAACTAGCTGATGGTCACCTCCTGCGTGATTGTGGCAACGTGTAGTAACTCCGATATTGAGCCTTTCAATTCGAGCACACGCCTGAAACGAGAGAGCATGCTATCAAAGAATACGGTCACGAGGCCCGGCGCCTCCTTGATTGGAGGTGCCTCTTCGTCCTTTTTCGAGTGACCGTTCGTATCACCGTTGTGAGCTTGAAGGTCAACGCCGCGTAATGGGAACCCGGTCTTCAGCTCCGTTTGTCGGGAGGCCTCCGCTAATACCACCGCCGGTGGTGGCCGAACATAATTGTGATGTGGTTCAAGCCAGTCACCAAGGGCAGTAGCCCAGTCGAACAATTCGGTCTCCTCAAAGGTCAACTAAATAACCATTAATAGTGGGACTAAAACCTGAGCTGAGGCACTGTTACCTCTGCGATCTCCTCCGCTTTCCTCAAAGCGAGCCGCTCTCGCAGGGGTAATTGTACCTCGGGATCTGAGCTCTTCTTCGGCCGATCACCCACGAGTAATTTCTCTTCCACAATATCATCCAAATCACTAGCGTGTTGGAATGCACGGATATAGATCTTCAAAAAGCACCACAACCATCCTTGCTAGAAGAAGTCACGTTTCGATGCTTGAGCACCATGCAACTACTGCGATACTCACGCCAGTCGATGTCCCAAACAGTAGACTTTGTTCGTTAAAAGTAGGTTTACAGTGGGGTTGATAGTTGGGAATAATGACGAAATCGCGATTGTCGTGGTGAGCTGTGTTCTCGGTTAATTAGAGCCGATCATGAAGATTCGAAGGGACACAAGTACCGCGATCAAACATGAATTTGAGTTCGATGAGCTCCATATCGATGATATCCGTGTTCAATGGTTCGTGTGTGAGACGCATGCGGACATGTTCTAATTTAACGACATCTCTCTGGAGGGAGTTTTCTAGTCTGTTTTCGAAATCGATGAAATCCGGAATCTGTGTATACTTTTCCGCAGTGAATGAACGAACAATGAAGTCCGAGGTCTAGACCAAATTAGCACAAGACGATGCTCAGGTAGGGCAAGCGAACCTCTTGAGAACTGGCCAGGTATATTTGGCTGGACTCTAAGCACTCCGAAGGGTATGTGAGATCCCCGATGGCAGCAAGAGAAAACGTCAAAGCACGAGTAAGGAGAAGATGGGATAAAGTATCATTCTGAACTTGCTTGATATTCATCTGCCGGTAATGCTCGAGGACTAATAATGGTGCGCCTTGATGACAGAGTTAGCAATCGAATACACCCAAGCCAAACAACGTGCCTAAAATGCGGTATATCCTGACCAGCATGATGCGCATCTGAAACGACATACGACTCCTAGTTAATCCGTACTCCAAGACTGTAGCTGCCTGATAGAGAGCCCCTTCCGAATGATCAGTCACCCAGGCCATCATAAGAGCATTTGCAGCCAGAAGAACCAGGTCATCGGCAGGCTGTAGTTCAGTAACCGGAAGGTCTCCACCGAGTGCGAGGCCTTGTAGATACTCATCGAAATACTTCAACCCACGGGCGGTCTCGGATTCGGCCGTGATCTCCGAATCCAGGAGCATGTAGCGCTCGAGCTTGCGCACATTAATTAGTCGCTGAAGGTCACCCACGGAAGCCTGAGTCAGGGCTGAGGATTAAACAGAATTCGTCGTTGCGTTATTACAAGTAAAGCTTACAAAGGATGGTTGGTGGTGTGTGAGGAATGCTCTCCACCGGTCAAGCGATGTGGTACCCAAATCAAGAAAGTTGATCAGGTCTTCGAAGCAACATGCTTTGTCACCAAACTGAGTGAAGTAGTCTTCCATCAAGTTGACGACCACACCGTCATCTGGAAACCGCCAGTGTTCAGCACCTGCAAGGGCAGTAAAGGCTTGAATCAGAAACTAACCAGATAACCCGAATTTGTGAGCACGATGTTCCAGTTCAAGCAGAGCGAGAGGAGCAGCCCGATTTTTCACGCCATCCTTTTCCGCAACCTCTGCGAAGAATGCACGAGCCTTGGAAACGTTTTCTAGGCATTCACTCTTGCGCTCTTCCGTAACGCCTTCTTGCTGTGACGAGAGTAGAACGAAAGTTGAGTCGAGCACGGACAAAAATTCCAGCCAGTTACGGTCCCTGGAGAATTAGTTAGCTTTGGAATACCGTGGCACGAATTTAAACGGACCCATTTAGTATTTTTTGTTGCCCATGTTGTCCTTCCTCCACAAAAAGACCTCTGCTTCGCCAAATCTCGCGCCGGGTCTGATCGCATGCGAGACTGGTTGAGCAAATAGTCTTCCCGATATCACTTTCCAATAATGTATTCGCCTCGTCATACAATTCCAATTCCTTCAAGATGCTAAGGTGCATGTGAAAACGATCAGCAGTGAGATAGGACGGGGTTCGTGATGAAGTGATTAGCCTATGAGCAAGCTTATAGAGCAGCGCCTTCATGCTGGAGGGAGTCGACGGATCACTGGCCTGGAAACCGGAGTTGGGGAACTTATGTCTGGTTGTGTGGATAAGACAGACCTGAAGCATTGCCCCCATCACACTCCAATACAAGTACCGGTCCTCCTGGAACTGTTTGTGCATTCTCGTAGAAACCTATGAAGACGCGCATCGCAAAAGTCAGGTCAGTATGGACAAGCCTCCAGGGTCGTACCTGTTGTGCAGACTTCCAGTTGGCGGTGCGCACATGTGCAAAGAATGTCTGAGCGCCGTACTCTTCGTTCAGAGGTTGTTGTTTATAAGCATCCTCAAACATATTGACCATGTCCGTGACTAAGAATGGTGATATAGTCCTTGGAAAACGGCAAAGGTTCGAAGAACGTACTCCTTCCGAGACCCTTCAAGACATGCATCATGGCAGAAATGGTCGCGTCATCCAAGGGTTTGACCGCGAGGACTTCATCGCATAACGCGAGAGACTCCTCTACCTTTTGGGAGCGTACAAGTGCAAGCGCCTTGAGAGACTGCATATGAAGGCACGTCAACGGAAAGTTGCTGCGAAACTGAACGCTACGCGCCTTGACTAGCAAGTTGCTGGGATACTTTTTAAGCAACTTGTTGCAAGAAACGATTGCCGATTTGTTCGAGCCGGTATCGAGTGCCTCTATGGTCGATGCAGTTGGGCTGGTTAGCATGCATCCACCGAAGCAAGGGTAAACTTGAAACCGACCGTAGATGGGACGAATCTGGCGTTCGAGAGTCACCGCTGCAGACATTTCGTGTCGAGGACAAAGATGGCTGTCTTGAATAAAACCAAGGATGGGACTGGGCGCAAGGAGGGGGTGTTTTATTTGCGAAGCCACGCGCCGTACACACGATTTTTTGACAGCAAAGTCCTTGACTAGCCGACGTTCCGTTACGCGGCATTTTTCGGCGGTGCTTGACGGACCTATTTTCCTGAATAACACACGGTCACACTGGCAGTTCGCAAGACAGGAAATGTCGCCTCAGCCGTTGCTTTCACGGTTGGCCATCTCATCAGTATGCATTTTGTCAAAGTGTTGATTGTTTGACAGTAGAATTGACCCCCTGCTGGGTGTCTTCACGGGGTGCTTGGCTTACTATCTCTACGAAACAAATCCTCGTACTGCGTTGCCTCCCGAGCAACGACTGGGCGTTCTTCTCCGATGGAAGTGGGAGAAGGGGCGACGGGAGACACAAGGTGAAAACCACCAGCGAGAGGAGTGAAATGACCACAGTATGTAGTGATCTCGATGGATGCTACAGTTCCATGGGCCTTTGCCTAATTCGGACGATGGTCCGTGCGCGATCGCCAGGGCTATATAAGACCGGGCCAGACATTAGAACACCTCATACTTACCTTGATGGCGCATGCCCCTTCATGTAACTGGGTGTGCGGGCCATGGGGACCTTCCATAGCACGGCGACCCTGTCCATACAGAGGGTAATCGTGGCTTGTATGGGCTTCGGCTCATGCACTGTCTCAATATTTTCCTGTCCTGCCACGGCCACTCTGGCTGGGCAGGCCTTTTTTTTTTTTTCGACCCCCCTCTGTCCTAACCCTAACCCTAGGCAGTCGGGTCGTAAATGACACATTTATTCCTTCAACACTCTCTGCAGTGCCTCCATGACTGCATGAAACGTCTGTCGCTCCTCCTCATTGAGTTCCCCGTGGCCCTCTGATCTGCGGAGTGCGATCCCTACAACAACACCACGGCGTTCACCCCCGGCTGCTAGCCAGATGAGAGTTGCAATCTGGGCTGCATAAAGCGAGTAGAGTGTTTGCATATGGGCTGATGGTGCACTCCCAAAGATCGGTGTGAGTTGTATGGCTGTAGGGGGAGGCGGGAAATGCTGTTGTGGATTGGACGGGATGTTGGTGCAAAGATCCGCTGTCGATGGGATGCAAGCTTGAATCTGGATATTGGTTAATCACGCTACACTTGGAGAGGACGAGAACGAATGCACCAAGTGGCCTACTTTGCCTATCTGTGTGACAAGCACGAGGATCCGATCCGCAAACGGCTGGACAACGAGTTCTGTGCGCAGATCGCCCCCAAGTACAGATGTCTGGAAGAACTTGGACATGAGGAGCAGCAACCACGTGACCCACAGTTAAAGCATCATGCCTACCCCAGTGTTTACTTTGTGATGGCGACTTCGGAGAGTTCTCCTACCAAAAGAAAGGCCAACGAATGGAGGGCAAATTGGTGGGACTTGCATCCCCTCGTGGAGGACCTCCACAGGTATGCACTACTCTCATTGCTCCCTACCACTTGACCATACCTCCCCAGACCCGTGGCTTGGTCTAGCTCATCCACGATATTCACCGCGCATCCAACACAGCCCATCGTCATCGGTCGTCTCTTCCCGTCCTCAAAACAATTCTTCGTGGTTTCGCCGGATCCGATTCTTCGCTCACCAACTTGCTATGGACCACCGACTGTTATCAGTGTCTCCCCGAACGATCACTGGCTGTTCGCATTTTTTCCTAGTCACGAAGGCGAAGGTATCGCTTGCCTGTGGAATCGTGAGTCTTGTATAGATGCTTGGATGGTCAAAGAATATTGGTCATTCAACCGTGGTGCTGGGGTCATAACGTGTGCTTGGGCTGGCGCTGAACGCGAGGTTTGTTATATCGGGTCTGTTATCGACACAAATCTCATTTGTCTGCAATAGTGGACAACCTCTGCAGACGGTTCATCATTTCGCCTTCCATCTCGGGGCCCCCTTACACCAGTGTCGAATCCAACTCTCTTACTTGTAACACAAGCACACCAACTTCATGTTTGCTACCTCCGCACCTATGTCTCTCCCTTTAAAGTACTGCTTTGTTCTCTGAACCAGCCTTATTTCACTGTCGAGGGTCAGACACTTGGAGCGATGCACGACACCCCCGCTGGTCCCAAGACCTCGAGACTGTGTGTCCACGCTACTATCGGATTTATTTATGGCGGTACAGATCTCACTTTTTCATGTTCCCATGTTGTCTCATTATAAGATTATGCCAGAGTCCTCCATTCTAGTGGCCATGAGGTCTAGAAGGTTCCCCACCCCTGACAGCTTGAAACCGGCTGCACATAACGATCTCGACCTCGGTATTTCATTGGATATTCCACAGTTGCACGATCCACTTCCAGAAGAACATGCCTCATCCTTGGAATGGGGTGCACTAGCAGAAGAACTAACCATCGAGCTATGTGAAGTAAAGCTACGATTCGATGGAATGTCTATGAGTATGATTTCAGTGGTGTCAGTTGAAAGCCACTCAAACTACATTTATGAATGTCAGGTATAATCAGCCAGCCACTCCCACCTCTTCATTGTCCTTTTCCCCGCATGACTGGTCTCATGTTCGCCTGCTCTCCACCTCCGAAGCCTGATCCCTCAGCCTCACCAAGAACCTCGCCCAAGAGGGACAAACAACCCGTACGTCCGTCTGAGCCACCATCAACTTTCCTGGTAGCATCTTTCTTGGACTTCGAAGAATGTAGGATCACCCATTTTCGCGTGTATTGTCCCCTGATGCCAACTGAAAACCCTCACCCGTCTCCCTTGTAGACGGCGCAATACCCAAATCGGTCGCTGTGGCGTATACACTCGGCCGCGCTCCATCATCGACCACGCCGATCAAGACAATTTGGGTAATGTCATCACGGTGGCCCAATTATGGACACTAACTTGTCAAGTAGACTATTCACCAGGTCGGAGAGCGGTCATTTTTCCCAAGTGTTTTGACGCTTTCGTGTCCGGCATGGGCTCCCACTCATCCTCGGAAGAGAGGTTTACTGGCCCTTCTAGCGGATCCGAGCGGGCCTATGCCTAGACGCGGACAGAGTGCGACGCAAATTGCAGTTGGTAACTTTATTATCCTGCGACTGTGCGTCGTCATGATGTACCACCATTCGGGTCACTAAGGAACCGTATTCGCAGTCCTGACCTTAATGATGACCCTGAATGGGAACAATTATCAGTGTTAGCACCGATTAGCAGAGCAGGGATGGATTGTAAGCCCCTCCACGAAGCGCTTTGTACGCTTGAACTTACGTGTTCCAGGGCCAGTGAATATGGCAGTGTCAAGGAATCAAGTACTCTTGTGCACGGTAGCTTTGTGCCGGACTTCGATACATGCTCTGCCCAAGCAGCTCACGAAAGCATCGGTATCAGGGGGTATATACATACCTTTTTCTTTCGTGACACTATAACCTCATACCTCTTTAGATTCTCCTCCGAGATATATTCCGCCCCTTGCTGCGGTGCTCGTTACTTCTCTCCAGTCACGTAGATCCATAGCTGACATTGCTCACTCCCTTGCTGCACCCGCGGTTCCATTGGACATCGTCGTGGACACTCTGAGAGGCGTGTGGTCGGCGTTTGAGATAAATATACGTGTTGGGCTAGTGGGTGCATTTAGTATTGCGGATGTCCTGGGCGCAACTGTCGAGCTCTACAGGTCAGTTGTTTCTCTATCTTACTTAGCCGTCCGTCACACCCTTTTAGAACAAAAGCGCGAGTTGTCACAGATGACTGCGAAAAAGATTTGTTGTCTTCGCTTTGGAGGAATGCCCACGACATGTGTTCCATGTTGGCTTGCCTTGCCGCATTTGATGACTGTAAGGAGCCTGAAGGATACGATCTTGGTAAGACAATGTTTTCTTGAGATGGGAAGGGTCGTGATGACTACATTTATTCAGAGGCTATCTGGCAGCTTGTTAGTCTGTCAGGGTGGGCTGTGAGCTTTCTGGAGAGGCTCATGAAGGAATGCCTTTTTGCCGCAGATTCAGCCGATTTAACTCCAGCATCGGACGAGTTTCAACCAAAACTCGAACCTGTTGATGAGGCGGGCGTTCCTGCCCTGGGTGGTACGCGGCTCAGAACCGTGCATATATAATGGAGCGGCTTACCAGCTTCAGAAAGCAAACAAACTTCGCCCTCTTCGCCTTTGAATTCACCTATCCTACTCCACTTTGTGCACCCATTCATCCTAACGAATCTCGTTGGGGTGATAATGCATGTGAATCGATTCTACCAGTCGCTTAGTGCACTCACACCGAAAGGAGAGAACTCTCAGATTGCCCGGGACATTCTCATGGATGTAATCGATTGTTCTGGGCTTGATCTCAGGGCAATCGAAGAGATGTTAAAAGGTCTAATACCTGACGTGAGAACTATACCTGGTACGTCGACGTACTCGTTCCTTGCATCTTCCACGTTAATTTTCCCGTAATAGTGGATGAACTGAGGTCGTCCATATCGAAATGCCACCCGGTCTGCGCTCAATATCCAATCCTACGAAAAGTAGTACATACACTGTATACATCTGCCGCTGTCGACAAGCCACGCTTGTTCATCAAGGCTGCAGACTTCGTCGATGCATTCACGAACTTGTCGACTTCTGAGCAGTCTGGGAAAGAGCAGGACAAGGACGTTGTCACAAAGGGTGTTTTGATGCGGCACAACCACAGCTTGCTATGCCTTCGGTGTGGGTACAGATCAGGGATAGGCGGGGAAGTGAGTGTTGCTGGGCATGTCTCGTTGAAGTGGAGAACCTGGGGGAAAATGTGGGCGGGTCGTTGTATTTGCGGGGGAGCCTGGGTGAGTGGAAACGTACAGGACATTCTCTCGTAATCTACGCTATCTTGCTTGTTGATCTGAACCGCACCGGATCTGAACGGCTCCGTAATCAAGCCTAAAGCTATGTGTGCAGTACCAAGCGACCTACCTGAGAGGATATCTAAAGATTGCAAATAAACTAAGGCTACGATCCCAAGTTCCGTAGGTTCTCCTTCCCTTGTCGTCTTGCTCCTCTTCCCGGCTTCCAAACGGTTTTCGAGAGAGGTATGCCAAGTTGATTGCCGAAAAGACCACCATACCGATAGACATGATAAAAGTAATCGTCGCCTTGGTGTATCTCGGGCCGTTGGACAACATACACAGAAGCCAAGTGGCAAAAATGCCGCTTGAATTGGTCATGATGAATGCAATCGCGAGGGACGTCGCTCGCCTGACGTGCGGTGCGCCAACCATGTCGACAGTGCAGGCGTGGTGCAGTAAGTCCCCGTGATGGAGACGAAGAGAGACCCATAGCGGACGTGTGGTAAATCGCACGAGCGTGTTAGGAACACGACTTTGAGAGTAATATAGTGGAGAAGAATGCTGGTGTCCAACCGCGACATCGGTAACGGTCTGACACGAAGGCAGATCATCGAGCGTAATTGCGATGCAAAAGATGAGCGCCGCGAGGATAATCGTCCAGGGCCACGCACAGAGGAAAACGGTAGCGAACGGGGGAGCGCTAATCAACTGAGCTCGATTGCCCCCATAGCCAAGGCTGGCTACGATCGATGGTTCGAAACCACCTAAATCAGTACATGCCAAGGTCCATGGACGAACAAACTCACTAAATCGTATATGGTTGCTCCTGATTCCTATACGAAGTGAGCATGAGTTAAATGGGCACATTCAGAATTACTGTTGAGAAATAGAGCAATGCCCAGAAGCCAGACATGCAGGAATTTTATGAACCCAAAGTCCGTCCAACTGAAGTCGAGACACAACATATACCCGCTCCTTTCTCGGAAGGGAACCGGGCAATTCAGGTGAACGAGGAAGTAAGGAGACAAATCCAAAGAGGAATGTAAATATCCTTTCCTGTCACAGGGTTAGTAGAAACTCAGAAACCAGTGCACCCCACCCTCGAGGACAAATATCCAAACCCAGCCAGGCCTACCGCACTTTTCACCAATCTCGTTGATTGCCGCATCGAAAAACCCAGAAAAGGCACCTGATAACGAAGCTGATGCAAAGAACGTCGCCACCCTGTCAAGAAGAGGCTTCAAGAGGCATGCAGGTAGTAAACTGACTCTCACCTGCAGCCTCTTGCGCGGATAAAAGAGGAGCAGAGGACATGCCCAGGGAATACCTGGAGGGGGATGATAAATGAAAACCATACGAGTAGGCACTGAAGAAACCTTCCATCAATCCCAAAAAAATCGATGAGCACGCAGCCCAGACTAGTGATGGATGACACCTTCGAGGGGGTCAGAGTGAATGCTGTTCGCCGTCCTCGTAAGGTGAAATAACACCCCACACGGTGACCATAGCAGGAAGCATGATATTTGGTCTTATGTGCTGGAAAGTGAAAATACACAACAAATGGCGTCTCAGAAACCGGGACGACTCACCTTTAAGAGCAGGTTTGACGAAATTCGGCAGAAATATATGGACTGTATGCGTCTCAAAGTTGCGCCGCGTCTTGCGAAAGTCGAGGTACCTACACACAAACAACAGTATGAACTGCATGACGATGGGTCGGGACAAAGACGAGTCAAGCAGCGCATTTCAACATGCATCATAGTTGGACATTTCCAAGGATTTCTGCAGTCTAACTGTGCGGGCGTTCGAGACGTTGGTCCTATCTTATGCCCCATTGCAGCATGAGCAGTTCAGAGCTGAGAAGTTCGAGGAAACGCACCAGGAAAGAAAACAGATAGAAAGTAACGCAAGAACACATCCGACAAGCTTCCTCCAGACAGAACCCTCGAGGACAACGCATTCCGCCTCTGAAAATCTGTTAGTTTGTCAGCATGTTCTTTACAGAGAGAGCGGCAAAATATTTCTCGCTCGCCCATGTTAGTACGTAGGTGGGGCCGCATTCTAAGACTGGAGACTGAGGCCACAAAACATGGCCCAGCCCGTAATATTAAATAACCACAAAACCAGCGCCACAGCAGCAGTCTGTCTCTGTCGCCGCGTGATTGAATTACGTATGTTCAGAGCAATCGCGTGCTGAGCGCGAAACAGCGATTCGATGGCAGGGATCAGCGACCTGACTCGCCGGAAGAGCCTCGAGTTGAAGTGTCACGCCACGACATGACACGAGGACGAGAACAAGTGCGAGCTGGGCATGGTGCCGGTGAACTTGCCAACCGATAGATGAATGTTGAACGTTGAACGTCCGCTAACTCAGTACGCGATGCCACTTTTACTGGCACTACTAGGACACTAGCACCGGCGTGTGTCCATGACCCAACGTCATCGCCACAACACGCACTTACCCGCTTCAAGCCTTAGCGTTCGCAGAACAACCCCTTACGAGCATGCCCAAAGTAGTCCTTCCCCCGCTGCCCTTGTCTGGGCTTTTTGCCGTCTCCAAACCCTCGGGCCCAACTTCAATGTCCGTTCTTGAAGACATAAAGCAACTTGTCGGAAACTCACGACTCTTTGTGGACGCTCGCAAGCTAGAAAACCGGACTGCAAATAGTAGAAAGAAGAGAAAAGACACTGTCAAGATCGGGCAAGGTGGAACGCTGGATCCACTTGCTGATGGCGTACTTGGTAAAATCCACATCAGATTTCATATCAATACTCCCATCAATGACTCCTCGGCGGTCTAGTCGTCGGTGTCGGCAAAGGCACCAAACGTCTCGCTGACTTCCTGGACTGCGTCAAGGTATTTCAATGCCCCAGATCATATTGTTTCGAGTTTTCAGTCCACATGTGTAGGAGTACAGAACCACAGCCCTTTTAGGCTGCGAGACAGACAGTTATGATTGTCATGGGTCCCGTGTGCGCGACGCTCCATGGCACCACGTCACCAAAGAAGCTTTGGAAGAAATGCTTGACGAATTCAGGGGCGAGATATACCAAACACCGCCCATGTCTGTCTGTCCCCGCATTCCTTGTTCTCATCCCTCATCTTCGTCAGATTCTCCGCGCTCAAGATGGACGGTAAGCCATTACACGAATATGCCCGCCAAGGCATACCATTGCCTCGGCCCATTGAAAAGAGAAAGGTTACTGTTCATTCACTGGATCTCGTCGACTGGAAGGGGAATCATCACGACTTTCGATGGCCACAGAAAGAGTTCACTCTCGATCAGAAGGCTGCTCTCAAGATAGCCCAGGAGTCTGTCGAGGGTCCCATCATACAAGACAAACCTGACGAATACACTGAGCAGGTCCCGACGGCATTCGTTCTGAGCATGAAAGTCTCTGGGGGCACATATGTCCGTTCGATTGTCCACGATCTAGGTCGCGCTCTTGGATCTGCCGCGCACGTGGTCACGTTGACGCGGTCCCGGCAGGGAAGATTCGCTCTGGATCCCGAAACCACAGAAGATAAATCTTGTGTGCCGTGGGATGTATTCGAGAAAGCATTGGAAGACGAGGGTGAACCGGGTGAAGATGGCTGGAGGCCGTGGGAGAGGGAGGTGCTTGATCAATTAGAGATAGTCGAGGCGCAGAAACAGTAGCATGCTCAATCAGGAATCCATTCGCACGGTAATTACTACTTGCAGGAGCTTGTAGGCTGCTTTAACTGTTGGAGACTTACGCCCCTTTTTCTCAGAAACACCGCGCGTCATGGTACGGGCCGCCCGGGTCTCCAACGGGACAGCGTGAGTAATGATTCGACCTTCGCGGGGGTCACAGAGCCAATGATCCTCAACGAGGTTAGGAACATTACTGCCGCTGCTCGGCCCGGTCTACAGGCTCGGCCCGCCCGGGACCAAATGATCATGCTAAAACGCCTTATATACCCCGCTGAGGAGGACCCCCTTTGCGATCTATCCCTTCTCTTGCCCCTCGTTTAAGTATGACACTTAGCACAACCAATGACCACAGTTATGCTGCTTTAAACCGCCCCTTGACCCCAGGCATCTATGCTCCTATCCCAACGTTTTTTCAGCCGGAATCAGAGGATCTTGGTAAGTAGTGCTTATCTGGCGCTGATAAAGTGCTAAGGGGAAAGATAGATCTCGATGCATTCGAGAAACATATTCTTCGAACAGCTTTAGCTGGAGTCCGGCCGTTGCTGTCTGGTTCCATGGGTGAAGCTGTTCACTTATCGCATGCCGAGCGGTCGACGCTAGTCAGGACGGCAAGGAAAGTTTTGGACAACGCAGGCCTATACGAAGTGCCAGTTGTTGCTGGCATTGGTGCTGGTAGCACGCGGGAGTGCATTGAGCTAGCGCACGAAGCAGCTGGCGCTGGGGCGGACTGCGCTATTGCCATCTGTAGTGGATATTTTGCTGGGGCCCTCACCGGGAACAAGAAGGCACTCAAGGCTTTCTGGACGGAGATTGGCCAACAGAGTCCAATGCCTGTCATCATCTACAATTGTGATATTGGCTTTCGTTTGCATAATCATGACTGATTCTTCATCTTGTCTTAGATCCTGGGGCTGCTGGGGGTATAAACTTGGATTCTGATATCATCATAGAGCTTGCTGCAGAGTGTTCCAACTTAGCAGGTGTCAAACTCACGTGTGTTCACAAAGTTAGTGTGTGGGTGCCCATCCTGATTAACGTCCTCGCTTACAGGTGCGGTGATGTAGGAAAGCTGACACGCATAGCCGCCACCGTCTCCGACCACGCTTTTTCTTCCCATCATCCGCGGAGGGGCAAGGATGCGTTCCTTGTCCTTGGCGGATTCGCCGACTTTCTCCTCCCAGGCGCATATGCTAATGGCCACGGGGCTATCACGGGGCTTGCGAACGTCGCACCTGTAAGCACGACCAAACCTTCACAGCAATCGTGTTGACGATGTCGCCGTTGTGACAGTATACGCTTGTCAAACTATTCCAGCTAAGCGAGGAGTCCAAGGTCAATCCAAAGCTTCTTGGCGAGGCGCAAAGACTGCAAGGAATTGTTGCACGAGCGGACGCGACAATCGCCAAGTCTTCTATAGCTGGGACCAAGTTTTTGCTGGATAAGCTCTACGGATACGGGGGTAACCCTCGGCGGCCACTCCCTCCCATCGAGCTTGCAGCAGGCGAGGCTCTGTGGGAACACGCACATACTTGCGCACTTGTGGCGGAGGAGCTCTCGCTCGCCAAAGCGGGTGAGAACACAATCCATCCGGTTGTGTGAACCTAGTTAGGAGATCTGCAGCTACTACTACACACAACATACGTATGGGTCAATGTTGCGTAGTGCTAAATAAATCACACACACATAAAGGCGGATGTCGTCTGTATCATGATGATGAGTTCTGGAGCAGCCCGGCACGAGTTATTCCGATTCGGATGGGAGTTTGTACGTTTCATCTGCCACATACCGATGCCACGGACGAATGCGCACCAGTGGCAAGGCCGTATGTCCGAGTCCTATCAACGCGTCGCGATACAAGCTGCGGTGAGACTCGGTCGCCGTAACTTCGCTCGCACGAGTCCCACGAGACGATACGGAGGATATCGGCTAGATCATATACCTTGGTTATAGTGGGTAAAGTAATCATGCTATATTGCCAGAAGTGTTGGTTTTATGTAACTTGACATGTGCAACTCCGCTTCTCCAGCCTGAGACAGGCTTGCCAGGCACTCCTGTGAATAATTGTTTCTTGAACCACGACCATGTCCATGTCGGCCTGCAGGCCGTCCGTGACGACCATGCGCTGCCGGTCATTGGGCAGCGTAGCGCTCAAACCACTTGTTTCAGGTCAGCATGATTGACAAGCGCGTCACTGAGCAACGAGTTATTCATACCATATTTACAGGCATCCGGTCATTCCATTGGTCTGTATACCGTAGAGATCAATCACTGCCATCGACTGCAGAGACAAAGAAGGATTCTGGTGCGTATTATGTCCTTCGTCATCCGACCCGAGCTAATATGTGGCCGTTCTCACAGGCATCCCTTATTCTTCCCTCACCGTTGGTGCACCAAGAGAGTCATATCCAAGCGAACGTCGTGTATCTCTCACCCCTCAGAATGTCGCTTTGCTGAAGAAGAAAGGCGTCAGCAGCGTTCTGGTCGAAAGAAACGCCGGTGCCGCTGCACAATTCTTAGACGTAGAATATGCCAAGGCTGGGGCTACCTTGGTATCCAGAGAAGAACTCTACAAAAAGGCGGACATTTTACTCAAAGTCCGACCTCCTTCACAAGATGAGGAGGTCACTGCCTTGAAAGAAGGTAGTACTGTTATTTCTTTCCTATACCCAACCCAGAACAAGTCGATCGTTGAGAAGCTGGCATCGCGTAACGTCAATGCATTCGCCATGGATATGATTCCACGCATTTCCCGTGCTCAGACGTTCGATGCTTTGAGGTGAGCGCTAAGATCATGTCTAAAACGCATACTCAATGTCTTCGAATCAGTTCTATGGCCAATATTGCCGGTTACAAAGCTGTTTTGGAAGCTTCCAACCACTTCGGTCGTTATCTTACTGGTCAGGTTACTGCAGCTGGGTGAGTGTATGACTATACTTGCGTAACGGGTGCCTTCTAACCGTTTACTGCAGGAAGGTAGGCACGCGTTTTCCCGCGATACTTTTGACGCGTCTTACGCGTCTCGCGCATTTTTAAGGTTCCCCCTGGCAAGGTTCTCATCATCGGAGCTGGTGTCGCTGGGCTTAGTGCTATTGCAACGGTTTGTTCTAGCGTCCTGGAGACTCTAGCGTGAAAATGAACCGACTGTTGATAGGCCCGTCGACTTGGTGCTATTGTTCGAGGTTTCGACACCCGCTCGGCTGCGCGCGAACAAGTTCAATCTCTTGGGGCCGAGTTTCTCGAAGTTACTGTCCAGGAGGAAGGTGGCGGAGCAGGAGGTTATGCCAAGGAAATGTCCAAAGAATTCGTCGAAGCAGAGATGGCGCTTTTCATGGAACAATGCAAGGAAGTTGACATTATCATAACAACTGCGCTTATCCCCGGCAAACCTGCTCCTAAGCTAATCACGAACGAGGTCGGTGTCATCTTTGAGGTATTTAAATCATTGAAACTTACATCGGCTCGAAGATGGTTGCGGCAATGAAGCAGGGTTCGGTTATCGTTGACGTATGTTATGTTGAGTTTGCGAGACCTGAAAACTCATTTTGTTCAAGTTGGCAGCCGAAGCGGGAGGGAACTGTCAGGCCACCGTGCCTGGGGAGTTGCATGTCAAGAACGGAGTCACTGTCATCGGTAACGTGACATTCTATGAAGATTGGTGTCAATTAGAGGCCAACTCGGTTTTGCAGGTTATACTGACCTCCCTTCGCGGCTACCGACGCAATCGTCGACCCTGTACTCGAATAACATCACCAAGTTCCTTTTGTCTATTGGTGAAGGGAACAACTATGCGATTGACTTAGGCGATGAAGTAGTTCGAGGCTCACTCGTGGTTCACAAGGGTGAACAACTACCGCCGGTTCCTCGACCCGCTCCTCCCCCCGCTCCTCCCTCAAACCCCAAGGTGGAAGAGGTACAAACGAAGGCCATAACTCCATGGCAGAAGGTCTCCCGTGAAGTTGCTACTATTACTGCCGGAATGGGATCAACAGTCGCTCTTGGAAAGCTCACTGGGGCTGCCTTTATGAGCAACTTCTTTACTTTCGGGCTGGCAGGTTTGGTTGGGTACCGTGTTGTTTGGGGTGTTGCTCCCGCTCTACACTCACCGTTAATGTCAGTTACGAACGCGATATCCGGTTAGCTTCTCCGTTACACTTGAATCGAGCACTTTGCTAACGGAATACCCAGGAATGGTTGGTGTAGGGGGTCTGTTTGTAATGGGTGGTGGATACCTTCCAGGGACCATTCCTCAATTCCTTGGCGCCCTGTCAGTTCTCTTAGCTAGTGTGAACGTTGCCGGTGGTTTCGTTATCACAAAGCGCATGCTTGACATGTTCAAGAGTAAGCACTTGGTTACGCCATTCCAGCTATGGCTTATATATTACAGGGCCAACTGACCCGCCTGAGTATTCGTGGTTGTATGGAGTTCCTGCGGTAGTATTCACGGGAGGATATTTGGCTGCAGCAAGCACCGGGATGGCTGGTCTTGTCCAAGCAGGCTATCTCACTAGCAGTCTACTTTGCATTGGTGAGCAGCACAGTCTTCATATACCTCGCAATGATGTTTGACGATTTCAAGGTTCACTGTCTGGGCTATCCTCCCAAACTACGGCGCGTCAAGGCAATGCTCTTGGCATTCTTGGCGTGGGTTCTGGGATCCTGGCGTCGTTGTTGGCCGTTGGTTTCCCTCCGGAGCTCCTGGCCCAATTTGCTGGAGTTGCCACCATCGGGGCCACCATCGGGGCTATCATCGGTCGGCGCATCACAGCTACTGAACTCCCGCAGATGGTCGCAGCCTTGCACTCCGTTGTTGGTCTTGCAGCTGTGTTCACCTCCATTGCCAGTGTACTCGCCGATGCATCGCACCTTTCCGTCCTTCATCAAGTGACGGCTTACCTTGGAGTTGTGATCGGGGGTGTTACCTTCACTGGTTCCGTTGTTGCTTTCTTAAAATTGGCCGGGAAGATGAGCTCGAAACCATTAATGATGCCGGGAAGGCACCTTATTAATTCTGGGCTTCTCGGTGCCAATGCGCTGACGATGGCTGCCTTCGTGAATGCTGCGCCAACAGTGCCTCTCGTTGCTGCTGGTTATCTTGGCGCGAGCACGCTTCTCAGTTTCATCAAGGGTTTCACGACGACCTCGGCTATTGGAGGGGCCGATATGCGTGAGTGTTGATTGGAGCTACGTGCTGATTTGACTCACTTTTTTTTAGCTGTCGTCATTACCGTTCTGAATGCTTATTCGGGCTTTGCTCTCGTCGCGGAAGGATTTATGCTGGACAACCCTCTCCTTACGACTGTTGGTTCGTTGATCGGTGTCAGCGGCTCCATTCTTTCATACATCATGGTTCGCAAATCAAGATACTCCAACATTCTCGTACTCATTAGCTTATAGTGTGTTGCCATGAACAGGTCCTTGACCAATGTTCTATTCGGTGGGATTGGCACAATCGCGCCATCCGAAGCCACCAAGATTGAAGGTACAATCACCAAGACCACTGTGGATGATACAATAGAAACTCTTGCCAATGCCGACAGTGTCATTTTGGTAGATCATTTCTCCTTCCCCTTATTCGGTCTCACTTACTTTCTTTAGGTTGTTGGGTACGGCATGGCTGTGGCCAAGGCTCAGTATGCGATCTCGGAAATTTGCTCGATGCTTCGTGCAAAAGGTATCAATGTGCGCTTTGCCATCCACCCAGTGGCGGGTCGCATGCCCGGTCAATGCAACGTGCTTCTGGCCGAGGCGTCGGTACCATATGACAGTGAGATGCATCCCCACTCAGACGAAGCTTGTCTGATGATATGAATTTGTCCTTCTTGATCGCCGTTCCTCATTTAGTCGTGCTGGAGATGGACGAAATTAACGACGACTTCAGTGACACGGACGTTACCCTCGTTATTGGAGCAAATGATACAGTGAACCCGATATCCTTGGAGCCTGGTTCACCGATAGCAGGCATGCCCGTTCTTCATGCGTGGAAGAGTAAACAAGTCATCGTGATGAAGAGAGGCATGTCAAGTGGTTACGGTCCGTGTTCCCTCTTGGTACCATTCCACACTGACACGATCGTGTTTTTACTAGCTGACGTTCCGAATCCTATGTTCTACATGCCGAACACGAAGATGTTGTTTGGCGATGCAAAGGATACCTGTGATGGTGAGTGGTGCCCTCCCTTTGCCGACTACTACTGTTCTCACCAATGACGATCCCAGCCATCAAGAGAGGACTGGAATCGCGCAACTAGCGCACGCTCGTGTTTATAACCCCGAAATATCGTGTATATTCACTCATTTGTAGAATTGTTGCCAATGGTTGCATCGGGTCTTGCGGAAACCACTTGTTACATGCCCCGGGAAAATACCAACTGTGCAATCTGGACGACGCGCCGATTATTACAGTATATATATATCAACGTTATATCGTAACTTGCCCAGACGTTGTCGGAGGCGACCCGACCACGAGAAACACCGGACACGAAGATGACCTATATCATATGCAAAAGGCTCCGTCAGAGAACGTCGAAAGCTCCAAGTCCAAATGATAGAGTCCAAATCTACGACAATTAAACAAACGTTCAGAGGAAAGGCGTACACAGATAGGTATGTCGTAAGCGTTCAGATGACCGCACCCCCACGATGCCACGTATGATCACAAGCGGGGCCTCCCAAAACCCGGTCGACACGTTCTTTGATGCTTCCAGAAGCCATCAAGTTTTTACGATCGAATACCCCAGTCGAGATGAGGTCGAACTGCGGCTTGGCTGGTTATATAACCAGGTAGCGATGAGAACAATGACAGATCCGAGGATGAACGTGAACGTGATTTGGAAGTCGAAGAGTGCTACGGACGCCAAGAACGATATTACAATGCTGAGACTTGTTGCGAAGCCTTTGAGAATGTTGTCAGAATACTTGATGACCATGGCAGTCACCAGACCGCCTAGGACTTGGATTGCAACTGTGGCCCAAGCCCAGACGCCAAAGTTTTGGAAGAGCGATTGGATGTGCCCTGACTGAGAATGCTCCGTGACAAGTATGGGTACGAGTGCGGGGAGTAGAGAGAAGGCGGAGAGTTGCACGTTCCGTATCCAGAGATCTGATTGAGAGTTTTTCAACACCATTTCGAAGTAGACACCAGCGAGGCCTGACGTAAAGCAGGCTGCCACGACCGCGAGAAAGCCTTTCAGGGCGTTGCCTTGGAGCAGCAGAGAGGCAGTCTTGGCTGAATTGCCCGCTCCGGTTTGGATCTGTACGACGCCTACTCCAATGGCAAGGAAAAAAAGCGCCACCCATTGACTAGCGCTCAGCTGTTTTCGGAGTAGGAGGACAGAGAATGCCGCTGTGGTAAGAATTTTCATCTGGTAGCTGACTTGAAAGGTGGCTGCCTCCAGATTTGTGGCCGCGACATATTGCAGGTTGTTCTGGATGACTTGAGATTGGAAGAGATGGAATGAAGAGGGCGTCAAGGACAAGCAGGGACCTACATACCATAGAGGATGGCGGGTATGGACAGCTTCCAGCAGTCTGGGCTGAAAACCTCCCTGCCTAACCGACGCAGACGGAGAAATATCTTGGTAGCGAGACCGAGCTGAGGCGCGTCAGAGGTATAGTGGTCTATTTGGGTGAAGGCAATCGCGAGCGATATCGAGCCCTTCAAGAGTTCGTTGAGCAGAACGGCGGCTGGCGCCGAATACGACTGGGAAGGGGGGATGGAGACGCGAGAATAGTGCATTATTATCGTTAAGAGAGAGTTTTGCACGGCGAGCGTGACGAGACTGGCAACGGTCAAGTCGACAGTTGGAGTGAGCGCTGGTGGACTCACGATATATATTTCAAGGGAACGCCGCATAACGAAGGTACCGGCGGCGTGTCAGGCAAGAGACCGAGCTCCTCGAACTCGAGCTGGTCGGTGGTGTGTTTTGCAGTGTCCTCGCGAGGCTGAGACATGGACGAGGGGGTATAAGGGGGAAGGGGTATGTTGAGTGAAAAAGGAAACAAACACGGTGGAGCTCAGCGCGTCCGCAGTCTGTCGAGATTTATTCCGCAGCACCGTCAAGATGGCAACTACAAATCGAAATCATTCGAAATACACTAAAATGTACAGAGCTCAGGTGTATCCATACGACAGCCCCCGGCTCCTCCGATCTCCATCATACAGCCCGTAGATGCTGTACGTCGGACTGTGATAGTCTGCGTATCCTTCAGGGTCTGCGTGTTGCATCGCCATCTGCGCCAACGATGGGATCGGTGGTGGTGATGGCACCCGCGGCGGCCTGTCTTCCACCCGCTTCTTGAGGCCGCCCTTCCCGTTCGCCACGCTCGCATCCTCCCGCTCTCGAGCAGCCTCGCACGCTCGTATGTTCACCAGTGACGCGGTTGACTTGGATGCCGCAAAGTCTACCATCATCAAGTTCCCCAATGCTGCTGTATCTGATGGAGGGCTGTCACAGTGGGCGACTGCATTCGGAATTGGCTTTTTTTGACCACGTCCTGTGAGAGTCACCTTTTTCGCTTCTCCAATCACGCTCATGGAGTCGTCCGGGTACAATGTAGGCTGTGGAGATGGTGGCATCGGCGACATTAGACCGAGCGCTGAGCTTCGATCTCTTCCCCGTCGCGAATCTCCTCCCTCGACTTTATTTTGCTCGACTTGTATTCCGTCTTGTTCACGATCACGTTCCTGTTTCCGGTAGTTTGTTGCGGCCGCCGATGCCCGAGGATACGAACCCGATGTGTAGTACGTCGATTTAATTCGTGCTCGCCCGCCATTCAATTGGCCCCTGTTCGGACACGCGGTCGGTGATGAAGTGGGTACCATCCCACCATACGCGAAGCTTTGCGATCGCCTGAGTGCCGCCGCGTCCTTGGCGCTGCCAGGTGCTATCATACTGGTTCTGTTTCGCGACGTCATCATCCTGTCCTTGTCTCTTGGTGCCGTGACGCGGCCCGGTTCGTCTTGCGTAACGCCATCTATTGCAACACCAACATCCCCTCCAACTTGCGAATACTCGCCAGGTGAATTTGGATACAGAGACATGGATATCGTAGAAAGCCTGGATACAGCACGAGTGATTGCATTCGGAACTGGCTGCAGGGAGACAGGACTCTTGGACCTCAAAATAGCGTTCGAGTTTCCATATCCGACAAACGGATATTGTCCTCGATTCTGGCCTTGTACGGGTATCATGTCGTCGTTGGCCACATCAAGACCACGCTGTTGGATAGTTTGATTGACAGTGGGCATTTGATCTTGCGAACTCGATCGGGTCACCGTCATCGTCGGCGCAGGCTTGGGGATTCCGGAGTTATATTGGGTCCACGTCCAAAGTCCAGTGTTTTCCTTCGCATCGTGTGCTTGGAGGGTCAGAGACGAGCGTTCTCTTCCCCCGAATATCGGGGACCCTTCGCTCTCCACCTTGTCCGGAAAAGTTCCATCGTGAAGGATGGGGAGGGAGGGAGTAGGGGTCCTACGTCGGCGAGGCCGCTTGATGAGTCTGGCGAGGACCATCACAATGAGAAGCGTAAGACCACCGCTGATTACAAGTGCGACAATCGCGGTAGTAGATAAATGGGAGGAATTCAACTGAGGACTAGAATCGCGTGAGTTGCTGCCCGCTGTAACGGTCGCGACAGGCCCGGAGGTCGACACTGAGCTCGTTGACAAGGATGAATGAGCAGCTGCCTCCTCAATCTCTGTGAGGTTTAGTGTCTTCAAAGAGGGTAGTGGTACGAAAGTTGACTTGGACGGCGCAAGCGAGCGACTCGGGGAAGCTTTTAGTGCAACAGAGGTCTGAGAAACTGGAACATTGGATGTAATGACTGTGGCCGTATCTGCTGACGGGGGTGACAAGCCGGTATCTGGGATGGGGGCCGGAACGTTGGTGATCTCGTGCGCACTGTAGTCGCGGTGGGGCACCGCCGGCGGTAGCTTGGGGCGAGAGTGTAAGTGTGAACGAGCCGGGTCACCGTCGATTTTCTCCGAATTATCCATGGAGCTAAACATCAGCTTTTCTGTGTCGTTCGTGGGCTCGACAGATGTTCGCTTTGAAATCTTCCTCACAGGAACCACTCGCACGGTCTTGCGAGGCCTGCGTACCATTATACGTCTCAGTTAGCGTCCTGCGCAAGAATAAAAGGAGCGACTATAATAGCGACGGATAAGTGAACAACTTCTGAGCAAGAAGGGCCAACAAACACGTGTCTGCGAGCGCGTATTGGTCACGTGAATTGATTTTGTGCACGTGAATTTAGTCCCCAAGCGTGTTCATCAACCAGCTTATGATAACCCTGAGTGATCCCCGAGCCGTCCTTGTGCGTTCAGCGTGTGCGGAGGCAGAGCACTGGCTTGCATGAGCTGAACGCTGGATCTGAGTCATTACAGCGTGTGTTCGCTACGAGCGGACAGTGGACTATGGCTATGGACAGGCGCGTCTTTCTCGTACCTTGGAATCAAGTTCTTGAAAACCTGACGCGTCCACCGACATATTCTGTAGTGATCTTTCATCAACTCAGCTTTTACAGCACGCGTTAGCGCCCGCTCCGCAAAGTCAGGAACGTGACACAGATTGGGATCTAGCCTCGCCAAACGACGGCAATAATGCAATTGACTTTTCATTGGATTCAAGGATAATTCCGGCGCGACCGGTGACACCCCGTTACAACCTGCAGGTTTCATCCTTGCAGAGTTCGAGTAGTGGCGAATACGTGCTGGCTGAAGATTCGCAGAAAGAGGTCGGAGGACAGGTCGGAGCATGTCCGCTCGTCTCGTCAAAAAATAATGTCGAACCTGTTGAATTGGGGTCAGGTTCGGTATTTTTTCACCAACATGGGGATAGCCCGGTAACGGCATCTGCTGGAAAGGCAATCGGTAAGCCACTTGCATGTCCTTTCGTTATCCATGCTTTCAGATGTTTACCTCTTAGTTTCTAGGGACCAGTACCTTTCAGTCCCCCCCCACCGCTACCAGAGCTCACCCTCTCTCTCAGCCGACCAAGCCCATGCCCGTCGGAAGCAAGCAATACCACCGTTCTCCTTCTCCTCCCTCGCAAGACTCGTTTGGTGGCCCCGTCTCGCAAGACCCGGCTGAACTTTATCTTGCGTCAGCAAAGCCGTTCAATGTGCCACTTTCTGATCTGGGGGAGACGCCAACCCAAGAGGTCATTCACTCCCCTGCAGATCCTGGCCTGACACTCCCGGATGCCAGTGAACACAAGGAACTTCTCGAGGCTGCTATGCGCGAGTATGAAGTGCAGAGGGCGAATAGGGCCACCTCAAATCGCCGCACCAATATCCTTGTAGCTGCCACTCCCAGCAATTCCGATGAATCTCTCGGGCCACAGTGCACACACGACAACCTCCCTTTTTCCAATCGCGGCCCAGAGTCTACTAGTCGAGAGTCGAGGTTCAATGGCCCGTCGTCCTTTGATAAGATGCTTGACCGGGGTCTTGTTGACGTTCCGGATCCAACTCCAGAACCCACCCAGGATACCGATCCAACGCAGAGCTCTGTTGACGATAAACCCTCCACCAGTGATGCCATCCTCACCACGCCACCCCAGAACAGTAAGCAGCCGTCTCCACATTTTGAATGGATTGCTCCTGTCCCTAGTGCGGCTGTTGCCTCTAGCAATCCGAGGAGCCTGTTGAGAATGGTACATCCGATGAACGAGTATCGGATCGCAAAAATGCGTCACTTGGCTGGGGCTGTGGAACCACCGCCGTTTCTCGCCGCGGGTACAGAGACGCAACCTTCTCACACGGAAAAAACTCAGCCCTGTCACCTCGATGAATCGACTCGCTCGGATGCTCTTCTTCCAGCTCCACTGGCATCTGTGCAAACCAAAGTGGTCGGTTCTCGTCCGATCATACATCGACGCCAGAAAGAGGACGAGGATGTTGAGGCCGAAGATGCGCTGGACATTGTTCCTGATTCCGAACCTCTTCGAGCTGGGCCCAGTACTCAGACACCTACCCACCATCGCACATTGCGACCGGGTTCTCCCAAGAAGTCTTTTCATCCTTGTAGTCCGATATCTGAACAAGGGTCCGGAGAGCTCGTACATGATTCTCTCGAAGCCGAGGAGAGTGAAGCCGACGTTCCGTTGGCCGTTGAAGCATCAAGAAATACAAGGAGATCCGCGGCGCCTACAGCAGGTGTTGCTGCTCATGCCAGGAAGCTGAGAACGCCTGCTATTCCTGCGAAGGTAAATTCCACCACATGCCTCATGACCACAGGTCATTAATTCATTTCTGATACTGCATTGCCTCGGTAGGCCGCACTACCTGCCCTCGAAGAACAACCTCGGAAACCTATTTCGTCTTCGAAAGGAAGGAATCCCAAGGCAAAGCCTTTCAAAACAGAGCCTACGGAGGTTCCGACGTCACTTCCAGAGCAAGATCTACGCGACTATGTATCCGCTTCCGAGCAGCCTCCTGCCGCGCCGGTGAACGTACTGCCTAAGAAGAGAAGAGCCCCACCCTCTCATGCTCGCCGCGCTCCCACGACCAAACCTATCGTTGGCAAGAAACGCTTCCACAAATCCGATACCGAGAGTTCAGACTGCTCACATCACCCCACCGAAGACGAGGGGGCTGTGCATCCCAACGTCCAAAAAGAGGAAGAAGAAGAGACCGAGTCTGCAGATGACGTCGACTCTCGTTCACCTCCGCTTCCCAAGCCTGATACATCACGCAAGAAGAGAAGACGCATGGATAACGTAAATCCACCTCGTGGAACGTCGAAAGCATCGACATCAACCCGAAACAAGCGGTCTGAGACCCCTGGAGTTACTACACGCTCGGTCAAGAAGCTACGTTCGGGGTTATCTTCCACCCGTGGACTCACTGCCGAGCCGGCTACTCGGGTTTTTGCATTGTGGAAACAGGATGGCCATTATTACTCTGGTGTTGTCCATTCCCGCGGATCGAAGAACAAGTATTCGATCAAGTTTGATGATGGCACGGAAGATGACGTTGAACTTAAAAACATGCGTCACCGAAGTCTACAAGTTGGCGACAGAGTTATCGCTCTGGATGGTACCAAAGGCGTAGTTGGCGATGTCACCGATGCAGATTCCCAAGGCTGGTTTACACTGGAGGTCGATAACGGGATGGCAATGGCTACTCGTCGGGCGGGTTTCGGTGACATCCGCATTGCGAATCGGACGATTCAAAGTCAGTGGAAGGAGCGAACCCTCGTTCCGGAGAAAATCATCCCTGTGGTCAGACCCAGACCACTCCTCGACACTACGCCATCTAGACAGTCAATTGTCAGCACGGCCTCGGGCAAAACTCAGCGGGAACTGGTCAAGACGGGCTTCGTAGTCACTATCAATCCCAAGAACGAGGAGCCCATCAGGACGAAAGACGAGGCAATGCGCGCCATCAAACGGCATGGAGGGCTGGTGATTGAAGACTGGACTAATGTATTCACCATGGAGGGCAAACATAGCCAAGCTAACAAGCGATGGATCGCGACGCCGCAAGATTTTCGTTGGAAGTCAGAAGCAAACTTAGATCGTGTCTTCCTTCTATCGGACGACGCACATCAGAAGCCCAAGTTCCTCCTAGCGCTTGCTTTAGGTATCCCCTGCCTCTCGTTCGAGTGGTTGACAAGGGATGAGAAGCTCTCATCGGTATGCTTCTACCACTCTCAAAACGTACGGTATTCAATTGTGTATGTCAGGACTGGCAGCCGTTCCTTCTTCCAGCGGGGTATTCCGATACACTCGGTGCCAGAATATCTCAACTCATTGATCTCGACTGGGGAAATTGCACTGAACACCTGACGGATATTATGTTCAGTCGAGTTCCGATCAAGCTGTTCTCACAGAAAACGGTGTTGTGCGTTGGCGCCGACCTAGTTCCACTTCCGCCCAACCGAGCGAGGAAGGTAGTGTGTGCCAAGTTCGCTTTCCATATGCAGAGCCTGAGCCAACTATTACAGAATGCTCCAGATGAAGCTAGCCGATATGTTCCTTGGATTATCTTGTGTATGGGTGCAGCCAAGGTGGAGGCGGTCGTCGATACCAAGCAATTGCCTCCCAATCAGGTGCAAGCATTTGATTATATCATTGTCAAAGAGCGGGACATTCTTGGACCCATCCAGCTGGGCAAGGACGTTATAGTCGGGGATGTTAGCTGGGTAAAGGAGTGCCTGGTGTCCTCGCGGCTCTGCCATCCCGAATCAGCCTAACGCTATTCTTATCTTGATTGATCTGTCTACTTCGCGATTGATTGATCCTAAGGTGGTTGCCTCATGTTAATGGTATATAGATGTTAGTGTGCAGTTCGTCGAGGAGTTGTAGAATGACATACCGGAAATGGAAATACTTTCCCATCGGCTGCCGTTGGGAATTGGTGCGAAGTCGCGGTTGGTCTTGTCTTTTCTTGTGGTGGCATGGAAGACCCGCAAGAGTACGAAGTCGGTCAGTATTTTGTTTTTCGTGTTTCCACTGGGACCTACGGTGGCCTGGCTTTCCGTGCGCAGAATCGATCACCAGGGCTCGCGTTCAGGGCAAGAAGGGCAAGAAAATTACATGGGTATGATCCACCTGTATCCACAACATCACTCGTACTGAACTGAGTTGTGTAGGTATACTATGTCAAGGTTCGTTAATGCTGGCATCTCCTTCACTATCCAATTATCAATCATGTTATAGTGGAAAGGTTACAGTTGGGACGAAAGCACGTATGTTACTTCCCACAAGGACTTATTGGGACTCTAATAACCAGTTATGTTCAGTTGGGAACCCGCAGATTCATTTCAAGACGGTTCAGAACACATCCTAGAGTCCTTCTGGGAACGCATAGACACCGGTGGTAGGGATATTTCCGACGCTTCTGCCTTCAAGAAAGGAGAGGAGCTGCTCATCTCTGGACCTCCAGGTATCTTATCTCAGTGCTGTTTATCGTGTCGCGTAGCTGACAATAGTGGGCAGGCCGGAGAGGTTTGAAGCGGAAAACAAGCACAACGAAAGCTCGGGTATCACTTTCCAAGGAAGTCCCGAGTTCGAATGAAGAAGTCGCCTCAGCGCCACCCTTGGCCACCCGAAAGCGTCGGCGAGTGCAGATCAGCGGGGGTGATGAATGGGGGTACTCGAAGCCGAAGCGCAGGGTTTCCACAACGGGTCTGAAAAACAGGGAAGCAGCTCCCAGGGCAACCAAGCGGAGACGCGCTTCTTCTCCAGGGCTACGGAAGTCCGCTCCCAAACGTCTACCTTCTGTTGGTGACTCGCAACTTGATGCAGATGGTGAGACAGATCCGGACGTAGTCGAGGTGGAGGATGAACTCATGCAAGTGAGTGCCGAGGACGCGGAAGAAGATAATACCAGGACGCGCCATTCGTTAAAGGCTGGCGGGAGTACAAATGGGTCTACAAGCATCGAGTTCGATGATCTCGAGCACTTTTACACCGGCAACCCGATCGACATTGATCAGCATGCTGACGAAGTAACTGTGCAAAAACCGGATTCTCGGCGACGATCATCACCCGCTCCTGAGTGTCAAACTCCGACCTCGCCAGCACTTAGTTCCTCTGAACCCCTCTTTGGTTCGCCACCATATCTCTCCGATGAAGCTGCAGAACCTCAGACAGATGCCACCCTTCCTGCCCACCGTGCTCGACGTTCAAATCCGCTCGTGAAGCTTATTGACACGGCGACTGCAGGGGCCACGAGCGAACAGTCCCGTATAACCGCTAAAGCCCGCTTGATGTCCATGCGCAAAACTGACGTACCTGCCGCCAGCGGCCCGAGTCGCAGCGTCGGCAAACGAGGCAGTAAGCCTGGTCCCGGCCGGTCCTCTTCTGGCTTCATTACAAAGAACCGCAGCTCTCTGCTTACCGCCACCAAAGGCGCTCTCAAGATCGTCAAAGGAAAATTTTCAGGTACCACCGTAGACCGCGATCAACCCGATGACATCGAAGAAACCTCCGCTGCCACAAGGAGCGCGGAAGAGAAGCTTCTTATCACATCATGGAGTGATGAAGATATGGCTGACCAGGACCATCAGGTGGTGGAGAGTTCCCAACCAGACCTTCCTCCCTCCGGAGATGAGTTGCTGAAACTGGCAGGCCTGCAGAAAGATTCAGAAACTCTTCCTGATTACGAGGATGATCCAGCAGTACAACCCCAGGATGTCGAGATGCAGGGGTCGAATTTAGCGTCAGCATCTGCAGGAGAGGAATCTCCAAAGGCTATGACAGAAGGGTCCACGTGGGCACACGACCACGTCGTAGACACCCCGCCCACCATGTCCGAAATAGCGCAGAAACCATCAACTGCCCCTGCCGCCGAAGACTTTCCTGCTATTGCTGATCCTCCCATACCTGCTGTCGCACCCCCTGTGGATGAGGCCGTCAAAATAAAGTATAGTATACTACGCTTATGGGTTTATCTTGTATTGATGAATAACAGCATCGAGCTCGCCAAGGAACACTTGTTTCCCTCAACTCATACATCCTTCACCTCTTTCAATTCTACTAATACCTCTTTTCGGTCAACCATTTTTGGTCCCCTGTAGGTCAAAGCAGGCTTCTCGTTGTGAGTCTCTCTAACTATCCTATAGATACCAGGGCCCTACAGTGAACCAGATGCCGGCCGCCAAGAACGAGTGAGGACTTCCTCTGAGTGGAAGAATGTTTGACTTTACATGTCACAGGCCCTCGACGACGTTTAAAGTGGTTCTTCGTGATGGCATAGAGCTACCACTGGTTCTCAAGGACTGCGGCCAAATCAAGGCACGCATAAGTGATATCTTGATTGGCAACTCCTCCGGCAGCAAAGTAGCAGTATTCTACGCAGCAGCGGATGCACTCGCCATGACAAGCGCCATGAAGGGCGATGGTACGGCTCGAGTCGTTCTCGACCCATCTGCAGAGGTTATGCAGCAAGAATGCTTCTCAGCGCTCCTGCAACGTTTCGAGTCTCAGACGGTATGAAATTTCCTTGGATTCTTGACTGGGACTGAGGACCGTTGTTCAGCTTGTCGCGCCTGTCAGTAAAGAGATCTGTGTATTATATTCGTCCGAAAACCCGGATATCGCTGAGAAGCTTGGCGCCCCCGTCCACCTCAGGGGACTTTCGAACACGCTTCTTATTTCCCATGCTTCCATCGAGAATCAGCTTGCATATGTTGCTGCCGTCATGCAGGCAACAGCCCTTTGACCTGGGGCGTCTGGATTACTTACAAAGTACTTTAATTTGGATTCGCGATGTATTTAGTAAATTGAAACCCGTGATGCTCGAGAGCCAAGGGCGCGGGCCGTGTCGGACCGCCTGGCTACTCCACAAGCGTACGACAAACACCGATAAACTCGACATCTCCTCACGAAATGCAGGCCCGACCAGCACAGAAGCGGTCCGCCACCTCTGGCGAGTCTTTCACCCCACAGGCCCCGAATCCGAAAAAACTACGCTTCGTGGACCCCAGCGATGACCCGGTCAACTTTGCCGAGGAGGTCGACAACGCACTCGAGAACCCGTCCGCAAAGCGCAAGGGACGCGTCCGGAACGAAGGGTACGACAGCGATTCGACCGACGACGGAGAGGGCGTCGTCTACAGCCGCCGAAAAGACGAAGCCAGGGGCGAGGACGAGGACGACATGTTCGCCATGGGCGAAAAGGAGGCCAAGAAGGATGACGCAGGGGCGGGCTCCCGAACGGGGAAAGACGCGTTTCTGCGCCTGGGCGACATCGAGGGCCAGGAGTTCAACGCGTCGGACCACGGGAGTGACAGCGAGAGCGAGGGCGAGCCGGAGGACGAGGACGACGCGCGGCGGCGGAAGCAGGCGGGGATGGGGTACGAGATGTCGTCGTTCAACATGCGGGAGGAGATGGAGGAGGGCAAGTTTGCGGCGGACGGGACGTATGTGAAGTCGTTTGATCCGCACGCCGTGCACGATCGATGGATGGACGGGGTCGATGAAAAGGAGATCAAGGTTGCTCGGCGAAGGAAGCGCGAACAGGACAGGATACAGAAGGAGAAGATAAAAGCAGAGGAGAGAGAGCTCGCGCAAAGCGGTGGCAAGGGCGCATTGGAAATCCAACTTGTCGGTATGCTCAAGCGCGGCGAAACAGTACTGGAGGCATTGCAACGGCTAGGCGCAACATCGAAGAAAAATGCTCGGTGCGTCCTTAGTGCAGTATCATGGCGGTCATGTACCGACTGCGACCACCAGGAAAAACGCACACGATAGATCAAAGGACGACTCCAGCATGGCCGTGGACAAACAACCACCCAAGGGTATGACTGACATTGACCTGATCACACATCTCGCCTCAAACATCATGTCACTCAGTGACTCTGATATCTACTCGAAGACGTACGAAGAGCTCGTTCGTGATGTACGATCTAGTGGGCAGGTCAAGGACGACTGGCTCCCGCCCTCTGCCGATGTGAAGTACGAGTACAGGTGGATTGCACTCGGAGACCAGCCACGGGAGTCTTATGGCCCTTTTGGAGAAGAAGATATGAAATCTTGGTTCAAAGCCTCGTATTTTGGGACATCGGGGGAAAAGGTTGAAGTTCGTGCAGTCGGTGGTGAGTGGGGTGGCTGGGACGACTACTTTACATGATCTCGAGCAGACGATCATTCTCTGTTCGCTATGTATTTTTATTCCTGGATTGAAATGCACACGTTAATCTGCCTCATTTCTAAGTAAGTCGTGTTCGTTAAGAGCTGTGCTAATCGCATTAACCTTGATATCCTTCCGCAACTACTACTACGTAGAATCGCAAGTCAAGGGATAAAAGCTATCGTGGAGGTGAATAAATAGCCAAAACGGATACAATAATAAGCATACAAAGGGCGTGAGGTAGCTGTAACGGCAAAACAAATAGTGATAGATCATGCAAACGTGCTCAAAGCATTAATCATCTTTGCTTGGCTTTTTACGCCGAAGTGAATGGAAGATACGAAGAGAGGTTTTCCTCTTCGGCGACTGCTTCGGCTGTGCAGGGAGTGGGAGGTGGCGAGTGCTCTGTCGACGCTCGGACAAGTTACTTTGCATCCGACGCATCGCGACACCGCCTTCCTCGGTCGCAAAATTGAAACCGCGATGTACGGTGCGCGCACCAGTGCACATGTCTGCGCGGCTTAGTCTGCGTGTATCCAGCGAAAGGGTGTCCACGCTATAGTTAATACCCGAGGGTGCGGAGGAAACTGACACGGGCCGTGTCATCCGTGATGACGGTCTGCACCTTGTTGTTGACGACCTTGGAGTGGTACCATGATGATCACTACGTAGAGCGCTGGCCATGTCGAGATCTGGCTGCGTTTTCCTAATATAACGAAGTAGCTCCAGATCTCCGGGAGCATAGCCGGTCAGCCAGGCGCGGTAGAGATATCTCGGAAGGATCGCAATCGCGACGCAAAGTGGCTGACACAGCCAGAAGAAGGCAGACCCGAAAAGGAGCTGGTTGTTGCCATAGACATCCGTTACGAACCAACCCGGGCTGATCGAGTTATACACGAGCTACAAAGAATGTTGTGAGCCCCCGAAGTACAGCGGACAGAGTAAGATCAATACCGTGTAGACCAGCAGTAATACGATTCCGAGAAAGACCGCGAAGAAAACCCATCCGGTCCACACGTTAGTATTCAGACCGTTGAACAGACTAACAGCCACCACTGCGGCAAAGACCATCGTCTTTGGCAAAGTTAGAAACTACACGAGAATACCAGACAGGGTGGCTCACTGTACTGTACTCGTATAACTGAATGCCATAACCGTCTGGGCCAGTGGTGGTGGTGACATATGTGTAGGTGACAAGGAAAAACAATGAAACCGACTACACACGAGGAGTGAGTCAGCGGAAAGCATGCCCATAAAGTTGGATTGCGTGCCTGTATAACGCCGTCGATCATGTAGATGAAAAACAGCTTCAAGCCGAACCACGTTCGTTCCCGGCCATATCGATATAGCTCAGGGAAGGCCATGAGAACATCGGCATCTAAATACGGGTAAGACAAATACCATAGCTAGATGAAACCACGCACCAACTATGCGGTCGAAAAGGCCAATACCGAGCACGGGAGCCAGGGTCCAGAATGAATTCCAGAAAAGAAGGTATGTGTACTCCCAGGCACTAAGAAAAATTAGTTACGAAGAAATAGTCACGAGTGGATGGACGTACTATGCCGAACTCCAACCACAATAAATCTGGAACCACCAGAGTGCGCCTACTGCCACGATGTTCTTGTAAAAGAAGTTGACGATCCTAGAGCACCTGGGTCAGGGGTGTCTGAATCAACGATGAAGAAAAAAACTTGCATGGTCCCGTTCCGCGCATAAGACCAGTGTCCGTGGACGAGAAGCAGTCGTTTCAGGAACCGAAACTAGTAAACAAACGGACATGATGTGCCACATGTTCCCAGGACAAAGGCAAACGTACCTGGGCAATAGCATAATCGGAAGAATTAACAGCCTGTAAACCTTCTTCACCAATGATGCCGACTCCGACATCAGCAGCCTGGATCATGCTGACATCATTGGCTCCGTCACCGATCGCGAGGGTCATTACGTGAAGGCCTTCTTTGACGAGCTCGACAACGAGGGCTTTCTGAAGAGGGGAGACACGACAGCAAATGACGCCTTCGCATTGAGTCCCAAGGTGCAACAGCAATTTCCTGTCCTGGTCATCCACGAGAGCCTAAAGGCGCATGAGTGGGTTGAACCCTCGATGCGAGGAAAAACTCACATGGCCCAACGCCGCGCCATCAATGACGAGTACATAACCCCCTGGACGCGTTCCGTTGCCCTCGCCTACAATCGAGGGGGCACTCGTACTCAGCCGGCGTAAAGGATAAGGACCGGACTCCGAAACCGTAACATCAGTTTCTTCTGGCGTGTAAGTGTTCGGGAAGAACTCTTCGACAGCTTTGGTCATCTGCTGGCTAACAGAAGGCCCATTGTCCCCGCCGCGGATGACGATGATATTGGAATCCTCAGCAATGAGATTCGTACTGTAACCAATGGCTACATGACGGAGAGAAAGTCAGCGGGTGGAGATGAAACAGACGAATGGCTGAATACCGATCGCAGTCTCGAGCTTGTCCCCAGTGGCCACCCAGATCTTGATGCCTGCAAGCTTAAGGTCGGCAATCGTTTCGGGAACGCCGTCTTGCAGACGATCTTCGATTGCAGTAGCTCCCAGCAGACGAAGATCTCGTTCCATCTCGTCGCTCACTTCCTCCACCCTCTTCTCCCTGTCTTCGAGCGTGGTAGAAGCTTCCTGATACAGTTCGCTCCAACGCTCGTACTCGTCCTCTGTGTGCGTAGAAATTAAATACACGAAGAGGAGCAAAAAAGCGATACATACCCGGTATGACCTTGTATGCCAAAGTAAGTGTCCTCAACCCCGCATTCGCGAAATCGTCGAGATGTCTCTCGGTGGTTCGCTTTAGTTCGTCCCCACCCGACTTCAGCCTCTCGAAAATGACACTGTCGGCCCCTTTTGCCAAAAGAAACAGTCGAGTATCATCCCCATTGAGTTTGCGCACAATGATACTCATACGCTTGCGAGCGCTTGTGAACTCGAGGATGTCCAGTAACTCGTACCGTTCTATTTCTCTTGAGAATGGCGTCTGGAGCAAGAGAATTTCCCTGTCGCGACCACGAAAGACAAATCCAACGTCTGCAGCTGCCTGAACAAGAGCTGCTTCATCGGGCGATTGAGCCTTGTATTCGATAATACCTGTCTCAGGATCGACCGCAGCAAGGACGGTATGACATAACGCCAAGACGGAGAAGAAGCCGTTTAACGCACGCGCCTGTGCCTCGTTCTCAGATCCAGGTTCGGCGTGAACAGCTTGAGCCAAGTCTTGAGCCAACTGTTGGTCGCTAAAATGCCTGAGCACACCGCTGGAGAGCTTGACGATCGTTGGTGGATTGAGGGTGGGGCTTCCAATAGACGAGGATCCGTTGGTGGTAGAGCCAAACGACGAGTCGCGGGTCACGCCGTTGTCCGCATTATGTTTCTTGATGTCAAGCTCCTCGTCGTCTTCAGGGTCCCCGTGATATACAGCGCCACCGATAGAGCACTCTCTAAATACCATCGAATTCTAAAGTCGTGTAAACAGTCGTCGACCGTCATAAAGGGGAAACTTGCCTGCGTCAAGGTACCCGTCTTGTCAGAAAATATGTACTCGATCTGACCCAGATCATCAGACAAATTGTAACTCCTGGCAAGCGCGGGCTGGTCCGTCTTCTTATGAAACATGTCGTAATCAAAGTAGATGAACAGGGCCTGACAGGTCTTGACGGCCTCTATGGATATGTACAACGATATTGGTACGACGTTTTGGAACCTATTAAACGTAAGCAAGGGCGCGTGGAATGGAATGGATCACGGACGTGATGAGCGCAAATGCCCACGTGATGAGGCCGTTAATGCTTGGGTTGTCATAGGAAGTGTCGTCATCGTACAGCCATGGGGCGCCTTCTGGGTAATATTGCTTCTCTATCTGTGAGTCAGCGATACCGCAGACGACTGCCATTAGAGCAAGGATAGCAAGGTTGACGAGACTGGACGCGAGTGAGTACGTCGCCGGGGAATAAGAGAAGACACGCACACTTGAGGATTGATTTGGCGCTCGACTCTGCTACGCTTGCTTGGAGTACCGCCAGAGTTAAGGACGAGCTTGGTATCTACGCCGGTGAAGAGAACGAGACCGATGGCCCAGTCGGTGTTGCGGAGGACGGTACCACGCAAGAGGACCATCTGAATATCGACGGGAGACCGTTGGGCGTCGCGGGTGACGGTGGCGTTGAGCTTGTACATATTGGTATCGGGACGATCACATTCGACGGTGAACGAGTTGAACGGACTGGCACAGTCCTTGGCGGTGCGAAGATCGGAGAGCGCGGGGGACGCGTTGCGTGACTTGAGATTCGTCTCGCCATCGAGATTTTTGGTTTCGACAAAGGCGACGTTGTCGTCCTCGGAGGTCGCGCAGATAAGGACGTCTGCGGGGATCGGCTCGTTGTTCATGATTTTTACAAAGTCGCCGACGCGGACGTCTTCCCAGAGAAGCTTGCTCCAATATACGTCTGGAGTGTCCTTGCGGGGTGGATCGAGGGAGAGTTCGTCGTCGAACTCGGTGGCGAGGTCGGGGGAAGGGGCTTCAGGGTCGCCGCGCGAACGGATGCGTTCTGGGACGATTCGTCGAACAAAGGTACGGCTCTTTGTTCCCGAGAAGTTTGGGTTGGACCAGCCAGGACCGGAGAGCACTTTAACGGAGGAATGGTTGACGCGGCGGTCGGACTGATGGCGCTTAATGTCTTCGTAGCCGTCCTTGATTGCGGTGATGCCGAGGACAATGATGATGGGGAGGAGAACGAGACCGGGGGAAATGGTGGAGAACTCTGGGAAGAACTGGAGGATGGCTATGAAGAGGAAGAAGCTGGGAGGGGTGAGACATGGGAAGAAAGGGGGAAAGGGGACGTACACATTGGCGATGCGCCGGAACTGCTCGAGGAGGTTGCGGGGGAGAAAGGTGAGTATGGTGTACTTGGAGGAGATGACCTGGTTGGTGGGGGGGACATGGGGCTTGAGTGGTCTGCGTTTGTGGTCGAAGAGGTGGGCGGGGAGGGGCTGGTTGACGAAGACGGACCGGGGTGTGCCGGGGCCGCGTCGCCGGGCGAAGAGGGACTCGACGTTGAAGGCGCGGAGGGCGGCGCGGGCTCGTGCGAGGGGGGGGCGGGACGGGGCCATGGTGGCCAGGGGACAAGGCGAGTGTGGGCATAACACTCGATTAGCAATTCGACCGGCCACACGATCATGACACATTACAAATCAATAATCGCATCAAGATCGGTTTATAATGAATGTCAAAATTATCGAACGTCCACAAACGAGCGCATAGCATATCCGGGTATCCTCTCACAGCGCCACATGCCTACTGGTTCGTCGCAGGCCTCTGCTGCACCCCCTCCTTCAGCGCCAGCAGCTGCTTCGACCGGAACGCCTCGTAGTGGATCTGCGCAGTCGTCTCGATCAGGTCCTGCAGGTGCGTCCTCGTCAAAAAGTTGCGCAGGTGCATGAACTCGCAGTGCTGCTCGTTCTCCACGTTCACCACTCCCCATCGGTTCTTGCGGCCACGCACCGACTTGCCGTCGATGATCACGCTCCGCTCGGAGCCGACGACCGCGAACGGGATGATGTTCTGCAGCAAAAAACTCAGCTCACCGCCCAATGCCCCTTTGACCAACGCACCCGAATGGTCTCATTCAGCTGAACTTCCTCTTCATCCGTGTCCTCCGTGTCGAAAGGATACAGCCGGATATTGTGGTACACCAATTCAGCCCTGATCTACTCCGTCGTCAGTACACCTCCCTTGCTGGCTCATGGCCTCTCACCTTTTGCTTGAACGCCTCCCTCTCCTCCAGGGTCAAGCTGTCCGCCTTGGCAATCACAGGCACAACATTCACCACTTCGCTCAACTTTTTCATCACAATGACGTCAATGGCGCGCAGCGAGTGCCCAGTGGGGCTGATAAAGTACAAGCAGCAGTGGATACGCGTGTCTTGAATGTACCTGTCACGCATAGCCGTCAGCTCCTTGCGCAAATACGCGCTGTGTTGGTCCTTGATGTATTTCACGATGGGATCCCAGCTACACCCATCGTCAGAACATTTCACACCCCGAAACATGCCACCCACCAGTTTTCATTGTTCACCTGGTCACCGTAACCAGGAGTGTCGACGATGTTCAAACGAAGCTTGACTCCATTTTCCACGATGACTGTCAACTCGCAGTCAACGAAACCGCGAACGAACTCGAGCAAAAAAAACCTGCCATGCGAAACAGTCTGAATCTCGGTCGTCTGTCTAACAGGATCGTCGGATTCCAAACGACCCTTGGAGTCGATGAGGTGCGACGCGAAAATGGTGTTGACGAGCGTCGACTTTCCGAGACCGGTTTGCCCTACATTTTTGAGGCGTCATGTCGACGGAACACCGTGTGGAGACGCTGCCACGCACCAACGACGATGACGTTGAACTGGAACCCACGTTTCAAGAGCTTGTGCTCAATTTGCTGGGTGATGGAGTCGAAACCGACGTAGGACGTGGCACGGATTTCTTCGACTGCAGCGGCGGCCATCTCGTTTTTTTCAAAGGAGGGTCAAAGTGGGAGACGAAGAGCGAACGAAAATCTCGGCGACGAGACGGGTCGAACAGAGCTTCCAATGTGGCGCCAAATTTGTTTGTTTACCCTCACATCGGGGTCCTTTATGTAAAAAACCTCCTGACACCCCGACTTCTAAACGTAACACTATCACCTCGTCTAAAGTACCGTGCCCAACCTGTATCGCAAAACGCGCCATAGATTATCAGCATAAGCATAACGACGGCACATGAGTTCACTTGGCAAGGGGACGGAGCGAAATGGGCGAATGCGAAAGATATGGAAGGCAAACCGCCGCAGCCAGGACCACGACTGCGATCGCGACAGCTGTAGCGGCTCTGTTGTCCGCGACGTTGCCCTCGCTCTCCGAAGCAGGCAACCGGGATTTCTTTGATACCCTTTTGGGCTGCATGTACGTAGGAGAAACAATCAACTGCACGTACCCGATGGATTTCAACCCATGGATACTGCAAAACTCGTCAGCCGCGCCCAGCAAGACGCGAGAAAGAACTCACTAGTACCCGTCGATATTGCGCCCGAGCTCATCTTCCATGCCTTTTGGCGCGCCGGTGAGGGTGAACGTCACTTTTGTCGAATCCTCGGATTGCTCTAATGTCGTGGTGAGCGTAGCTTCGTGCGCTACACCACACATGAGTTCATTGACCAAAGAAACACCAGATCAGCGCGCGTACCCGACGGCCAGGTTGGGCTCGACAGTGCCCAGGTCTGGATGATTTCCTTGCCTGGCGTCAACGAGACATATCTACCTCTCACGCCCCCATCAAAGAGCGAGTACGGGGTATCAGCCTTGGCCGCAGACTAGACGGTTCCGAGTCATCGCATCAGGCGAGCCCTGATCGTTGTCGATCGACGTACCTCTGCGCGTGCACGCGTCCACAAAGGAATGCGCTGCGGGTCAGTGAGCAGTCCAAATAGATCATCAGCCGCAGCCATGAACGTCGCCTCCTTAACAATCTTGGATGTGTTGAATGCAGTTTTCGATGCCACTGTAGGTTTCACCGGGGCGGACGCCGAGGAACCGGTCGCTGCGGCAGGTGCTGGCGTTGCCGCCCGACTAGGTTCTCCGCTGACGGTCAAGTCCTTGCCATGCTTCTCGATGATCGCGACGGGAAACTCGGCGAGCTTGGCCTCAAGCGCAGCGGGAAGACGTTCCTTGGCAAGCGCGTAAAGCACTGCGCCGTCCGGGCTGGCACCTTCGCTGTCTGACCACTCGTACTGTCACGTCGTGAAAGAGCGAATCAACAACAAAACGCCCGAACAAACGGCGAAGACGACTTGCAGTGTAATCGGACAGACGGTCCACCGTGATTTCATGAGATACCTCCGGGATGGTCACCGTGCCTTTAACCTCGGCGCCATCGCTCAACGTCCCAGTCCAGTCAACAGAGATCTTGCAGTCGTAGATGGTAATCAGCCTGTGGATGTGCATCCAGACTGAGGAACGACAATACACGAGCACGGTACCCACTTTGATTTGCGTTGACCGAGCTCCACGTCACCATCTAACCACGAGGTCGAGGTGACCTTGATGGTTTCTCCGGCATCTCCTGGAATGACGATTTTTGTAAGTTCCTCCTGGAACCAGGCCTTGGCCCATTGTGTCACATTCTTGTTCTTCCAGTGCCAGTTGGCAGTGGAACTTGACATTGTCGACATTTTACACGACGAAGTGAGCGGGGCGTTTGGGCAATGAAGAAAGACTGGAAGTGAGTACTACAACACTGATGGATTGTGAATCAAGAGTTGAAGCCGGGCTCCAGAACATTCCATGCTATGCTCGCCAGCGCGTTCAAGGTTCACATCACACTCTGACATGAAATTTCTCCGTTGTCACTACACGACGCTCCAGTGGCAACTCTCGCCCCCACGTCTATTTTCACGACTGCTGGAATCGACAAGAAACTGACAACGCAATCAAAAGAGTCGAGCGATCTGAATCGTCGTGGTGGCACGTTCAAATTCGATAACATGAGTTCCTTGATGGCCCCTCGAGTCGACTCGTGTCTTGAGAATGTATCGACGTCAGAAGAGTAAAGAGCACTACATCAGATGACTTGGATGTCGCCCAGAGTGTTGAGCCCAATAACGCCAGAGTCTAGAGCATCATGCGCGTCGCAATCGTTGCCAAGCTGTCAGATGCCGGACAAAGCCCTGGCGGTGTGGTAGAGGTCGCCATGCTGGTTGTTCGCACACGAGAATAGACTTGGTACGATGAATCGAAGTTCCCGGTCGGGTAATCGATCGGAAGGGTAAGTTCCACACCGGGCCATGACATCGCCTGCCAAGGGCCGGCGACAGCAGCACAACATATATGAACGAGGTGGTGACCATCTCTCCTCTTGATACTAAACCATGACCTGCCTCCCAGACAATGGTCCTCCAGATAAACAGATTGGAGCAGACCGCTCTAGCCATTCACTTCTCGTGGACACCTCGCTATTCCGCAGACCCGACTCTGTCAACGTTAGTGCTACTATTGCCACCGCCATTTCCAGCGCAGGTGCTCTGTCCTCCAGTTCGTGTCATGATTCGGAACGCATGCCACAGCCCACCTCTCCGAGAGCTCACGAAGCTACCCGAACAAAGCGCCCGGTGGTCAACAACAAAGGAAAAGGCGTGCAGCGCAGTTTTGATTGGCACATGGTCACCCGCGATGCGTCCGAGTCGGAACGTGAAGGCAAGTCGTGTCTCTGGCATTCGGGTCGTGGTTCTACATCTGCATGCAGAGCTTGCATTTCAGTTGCTAGCATCCCTACCTCGCTCTCGACTAGCCACGGTCCAACGGCGAATCGTGCCCTTACTCCAGTTCGATCTCGTCGGAGTGAGTTCCGTGCTCCTTCTTCTATCCCAATTCACGTTCTCTCCCAGTCTTTGCCACCAGAATTGTCGTTGCAAATATTTACATTGCTCTCCGCCACTGCACTCCTGAACTGTGCACTGGTTTGCAGGCGCTGGAATTTGCTTGCCAACGATCAGACGCTGTGGCGCAATCTCTGTCACGCCCGTGGGTGGGAGTGGCGGCCGCAGCTGATCAGCCCTTGTCCTCGACAGAGTGAGGCTGTCCTCAATACATCCGCTTCTGGCACGACGCGCGAGGACAGGGACGAAGATGAAGGTATGGGCGATGAAGAGGAAGAAGAAGACGAGGGTAGCATCGCGGATGCCGAAGAAGCGTTCCATTCCCCGAATGGGAACGTGAGCCCTGACCACGAGCTCCCATCCATGAACTTGAGCCTTCAGGATCACGACTTCCAAGACCTGGTTGGCCAATTTGACACCATCCCGTCTCCAACGGCGTCAATGCCGATAAGCAGAAGTACATCGACTGCCACTTCCATGATGCGAACTATCTCGCAGCAGCATGCTTCCCCCAGCAGTTCTCGGCCCGGTATAGCCTTTCCTGTCGACTACAAACTCCTCCATCAAACCCATACACTCCTCCGCAGCCGCGTTCGCCACGGTGCGTACCGTCTACGAACCCTGCCCGGAGCTGAAGGAGGCGGCCACACCGCTGCTGTTTACTGTCTTGCGTTGTGGTCTTATGATTCCGCCTATGGTCCACTCCAGGTTCTCTTCACGGGTTCCAAGGATCGCACTGTTCGCGAATGGGATCTGAGCACGAATAAGATCCGACGCAGGGTCGTGGGCGTGCACGCTTCTAGCGTGCTGAGCTTGTGTGTCACAGCCACCGCAGTACGGATGCCCGAGGACGGTACCTCGGGATTAGTTGAACAATCAAAGGACAGGCACTCTGGCGCTGGGATCCTTGTAAGCGGCGGAAGCGATTGTCGTGTTGTTGTCTGGGACTTGGTCAAATTCAAACTGATAAAGGTTTTGAGAGACCACCAGGACAGTGTTTTGTGCGTCCGGACAGACAGGGGACGACTGGTATCGTGTTCGAAAGGTATGTAGACGTTGACCGCATGAGATGTAGCCGAACTAATCACGGGCGCGCCAGATCGAACTATTCGAACGTACGCATTTCCTTGCCTCAAACCAGAGCTGGTTCTCCGAGGTCACCGAGCCGCTGTGAATGCAGTGTCCATTGCCGGAGACGTAATTGTCTCTGGTTCTGGCGATCGGTCTGTTCGAGTCTGGGATGCACGTACAGGGGCGTTGATCAATAATTTCGAGGACCACCATGCGAGGGCGTGCGTAAATTCTTCAGTTTTATGAAGCGTTTCTGACTTCTGCTTCCTTCCTGTAAGGATATCTTCGGTAGAGCTGAGTCCGCCGTTTATCCTATCAGGGTCTTCGGACAGACATGTTCGTATGTTTGACATGAGGACTAAACGAGGATGGTCGACTTGTCCAGAATTTGACAATCCAACCGCTGGCCAGCCGCTGAATCCGTTAGCAGTCGCACAGGAAGGCTTGAGCAGCGAGGTGCCGGCGTCAGGGAGCTCGTTCTTTCTGCATTCCTCGTTATCGCAGTCTTTTCAAGAGACGCGCCAAGACTCGCATACATCACAGGCAGAAACCAAGATCTGCAGCGCCTGCGGGACTCGAGTTGCTTCCACGGGCGCCGTTCGTGGACCAGAGAGACATTCGCATCCAGTGCGGAGCGTGGCAGTAGGTGACGAGTTTACAGTGAGCGGCAGCTACGACTGCACGGTCAAGGTGCGGACCAGATTAGATCGTGTCGAGCGGACTAAAATAAGTGAGGTAGGTGTGGGACAGGACGACAGGGGCGTTGGTAGCCGACCTCACGAGTGGGCATACGGGCCGGATTTTCTGCGTTGCGCAGGACAGTACGAAGGTGAGAAAGAGAGATATGATCTATTCGGTGATTGACTGTCCACCCATGCAGATCGTGTCGTGTGGAGAGGATCAGGTGAGGTTGTTCTCTACAAATGCTTGGTGTGCTGACAATGTGTTCAGAGGCTCTGTGTATGGGACTTTTCTCACGGGATCGATACATCGTTCATCAAGCTGTAATGTAGGTCAGAGCATAGCTTAATACCCAAGAATATGGCCCTATTTGAGCGTCTTGTGGGAAGCTAGCTGACTACAGTTGATCAGTCAGCCGGCGGCCAAGTGGGATGTCGTCACGGGACTGATAAATAGGGGGTATAAGTGCCGCCGCATCAGCATGTTGGCGCAAAGTTGAACGTTGCACTCCAACGCCACGGCGCCTCACATGAGTGCCTTCTCCCGCACGCTTCGCACCGTCGCCCTCGCGCCCGCCCTGCGAGGTGCGAACCGATTCCACTACCCGTCTCGTCGGCTCTCTCTACCCCTCCTTCATGCCCGCTCCGCCGCGAGCTCGGTCTCCGGAAGACCGGGTAGCCAGACTATCGAGCACGCCCGGTTGAATGTCAAAGAGGAAGTCGGAAACTCCCTCACGGACTGGGCCCGCTCCATCGCTGGCGGCGTATTCACCGTTGATAGCGTCAAGCCCCAAAAGGACTCCTTCGTGAGTGCTAAACCGCCCTCTGCCCTTCTTATCTCCGTACACGATTACTCATGTACCACTGCTAGATTGGAATCACAACGGCGGTCGCCACGACCGTACCCAAGCCATACCTTGTCATGGGTTTGGCCGGCGGCTTGCCCTATGTTGCATCCGCAGGGACCACCGTCTATCTTTCCTACCAGGCCGGCATGGCTACCGCGGGAGCGATCACAAACATCGATCCAGGTGTTGCACTCACAATCTTGGATCAAGCCCTCGACTTCCAAGTTACTTACGGTGCCGTTATGCTCTCCTTCCTCGGTGCGTCCCCTTTCTCCCGTTCTCCGCCCTCGAATTCATTTCTTGGCAGGTGCGCTTCACTGGGGCATGGAGTTTGCCGGTCTCGGCGGTTACAAGGGTTATCCTCGTTTACTGTTGGGCGTATCGCCCGCGATCCTCGCTTGGTCCACGATCACTCTGCAGCCCACCTTTGCTCTCCTGTATCAATGGCTCGGTTTCACGGCGCTCTGGTACGCCGATAACAGGGCTACCACAGCTGGTTGGAGTGAGTCTTTGGTATCCACCTTGTTTCCCAGTGGTTGATTGCTCCATATAAAATAGCGCCGAAATGGTATTCGCAATACCGCTTCTACTTGTCCATTCTTGTCGGCACGTGTATCATTGGATCACTGGCAGGAACGTCATACTGGGGGCCCGTTGCCGGCCACGGTCTTCTTTCCCATGATCTCAACCTCATTCGCGCCGAGAGGTGGGTCTCCCTAACTCCACTGCATTTATTTGGTCATTCTCATTCCAACACTAGGGGAAAAACTAAATACGAGCATGAGGGCGTCGTCGCGGGCGATGTTGAAGCCGTTGCAGGGAAGGCGGACAGCGATGCTTATGTTGTGATCCGCCGCAAGTCGAAGCAGAATGAAGACACGACGGAGAACGCGAACTTGTGAGCGTTGTATGGCCTTGATTTCGTCATTACCTGTTGGTTGCGTCGTCCGTCCCTGTGTATCATACCTTGTATTTGTAGCGCCGTCCCCCGAGTCCGTGACCTGATTTTCTGTTCAATATCAATAATGTACATACTGCGATGTGGCCGCAGGGCTAGGGCCTCGGACGAATCGTCCTGCTAAAATTCGATTGTTCCTTGTTGCGATGAAAGGTCTTAGGGTGGACGTGGATCACCCACCCAGCATTCTTGTCCTCTGTACTTATCATGCTCAGACTCGGAAAGTGGAAGTTGTGTGCTCACATACAGCGGTACATGACGCAATCAAGGTTGCAGTACAACCGATCCCAAAAAATGCTCTAAGTGAGACACCTACGACGACGATGAAAATGCTACAAGGGCCGCGTCGTACAACAAAATAAAAAAAAAAAAGTTCGAGAAACGATGGTCGCATATGCCACAGGCAGAATGCGGGTATCATGAATAAATTCTAGGAATCATGCTAGCCGTGGGGTGGATTCTTCGTTGGCTCGGGATGCGTCCATACCTGTTTGATGTCTCGACTAATACCTCCCTCCATCAGGATTCAAACTGCTGGCTCTCCCCACGTTCCTCCAACCCGCGTCAGGCTGGTCGGCGGGTGCTTGCTCAAGGCATTCACGGGGGACCATGCCTCGCTCACCCCTGGCATTGCTACACAAGTCCCAGCCGTCGTCATAACGTTCGAGGACGAACACGCGTTCACCTGTCGTGATGGAGAGCTCGTCCGGAAGGGTGGGCACGAATGTACACCTGACTGTCGCATCCATGGGCGCATGCTGTGCACGAGGAGGAGGGGTCCCAGGGCCGTATGCCGGGTGAGCGGGGTAAGCAACCATTGGGGCGGGGTTGTTATATGTTCCCGGAGGAGGCGAAGGCACAGCATAAGGGGGAATGCCGGGAGGCGGCATGTGCGCAAGGGGCGAAACAGGGGCGGTGTACATGGATTGACCATGAGGAACAAAAGGCGACGGGGGGACGTTTCGCTGTGGAGTGATCGCAGAGAAAGACACGCGCTCGGCGACATCCGTGAAAGGTTTAGGCTCGTCGGTGTTCCCCGCTGTCGCCCCCAGTCCCGGAGCGGCAGTCCACGAGATGCGGTTACGTTCGCGGCGGCGGCGAAGATAGGTCTTCCGAATGATAAATACGATGAGTGCAGCGCCAACTATGGCGCCCCCAGCGATGATCCCAGCAATTGCACCGCCAGAGAGACCGCTGTTCTGCGCTGCTGCATGCGCAGAAGGAGTGGATGACGGAGAAGAAGTCGGGAATGAGGGCGTCAAGATGCCTGGTAGAGTACCGGTGGATGAAGCGAGCGTGGGGGAGGACAGAGACTGCGTGCCGGCGGAAGACGCGACGGGCGAGCTGGATGGGGGGCTCGCGGAGGTGGGGGGGGGGGGGGTGGAGGGGGCGGACGCGGCGGGAGGAGCACGG